>CAUYTI010120491.1:0-32635 GCA_963575145.1 Galago senegalensis | reverse complement strand
GGTCCCAGCTACTTGGGAGGCGGAGGCAAGAGACTCGCTTGAGCCCAGGAGTTGGAGGTTGCTGTGAGCTGTAATGCCATGGCACTCTACCCAGGGGGACAGCTTGAGGCTCTGTCTCAAAAAAAAAAAAAAAAAATAAAGGGTTAGGGCAGCCAGGATTGGTCTGTCCATAGCTTTACCTGGGCAGGTAGGTGGGACAAAGTGAGGGATGGCTGGATTGGTCCATTCACTATTTCCTGGGAGGGACATGCTTTCCAGAAAAGGGATCCTTCCTGGGTGGGTGAGTAGCCTAATTCTATCAAATCCCTAGACAGAAGGCCCAAATGGGTTTCCCATTAGAGATCCCCCCTCTGCTGCACTAGAGGCCTTATCCTCCTTCTTCTCTATCAAGAAAATCTAACCTGGCACTTCCTCACTGTGGTTTGTGGATTCATTCTTCGAATCTCAGAGACTGAGGACCTGGCAGAAAGAGATTTTGGCGACAATACCACAGTTTGTTTATCCATTCACAGATGCGTAGACATCTTAATTGCTTCCAGAGTTTGTCTGTTATAAATAAAACAGCTGTCAATATTTGCATGCAGGTTTTTGTGGGAACATCATTTTTAAAATCAGTTACACAATGTGTAGGAGCTGTTTTCATAATCGTATGGTAAAACTATGTTTAGCTTTGTAAGAAATGGACAAACTGTCTACTGAAGTGTGTCTCTACAATTCTGCCTTCCCTCTAGCAGTGCATGAGAGCTGTTGTCCTTCTGTTGCTCCACATCTTTAATAAAAATTAGTATTGACTATTTACTTTTTGCATTAGAATTTTTATGTAGTGGCATCTCATTTTCTTTAATTAATGGTTCTCTAATGACAAGTTATGTTGGACATCTCATATGTCTTTTTTTTTCACCTCTATATCTTCTTTGGTAAGAAGTTTGTTCAGATATTTTGCCTATTTTAAGTTGGTTTTTTTATTAGGTTATTGTTAATTTTTTAAATGTCCTTAAAGTTTAAGTTGTATCTTTTTTACAGAGACTTTTAATGGATATGTATTCTGCAAATATTTTCTCCTACCCTGTGAATTGCTTTTGATTTTCTGCCGTTGTTCTCTGTGTCTTTCAGAGAGCTCAAGTTCTAATTTTGAGAAAGTCCAACTTATCCATTTTTTCAAGAAAAACTCCCCTTGGTCACTGATTTGTATTTCCCCTTTTGCCAAAAATCTGTTGATTATATTTTCATGAATCTATTTTGAGGGAACTATTATGAATACATGGTAAGTATTGGAGGTGGATAATATATTATATCTAAATTTGTTATTTTTCCTCATTTTTTGCTATTCAAATGCTTTTTAGAATATGTTTGTCAATATTTGTAAAATATCTTTGAGGTATAGACTGGTATTGTGATGAATCTAGAAATCAAATTTTTAAGAATGGTCATCTTAAAAATATTGAGTCTTCCAAATAATGAAGGTGGAGGATCTTGCCACTTAGAATTTTGATTTAATTCACCAATGTTTCTACCTTTTCATGTATAAGTTCTATACATACCAATTAATGTTGTAGCTAATAATTTCATTTTTGTTTGCTATATTTAAGAATTATTTAATTATAATTGTTTTTTGCTAAAATATAAAAGAGTAATTTAATTCTGTGTATTATCCTTATGTCACGTGGTCTTGCTTTTGGTTATTGGTTTAAAGAGTTTTCTGTTCTTTCCTTTGTGACACTCTGTAGACATAGTCATGTCATTTGGTAACAGAGACAATTCTAGTTCTTCACTCCCAAAGTGTGTACTTTTCACCTCATTTCGTATCAAATTGTACTAGGAAAGATTTGTAGTGCAATGTTTAATAGGAGTAATGAGTAGGGCATCTTTTCTTATTCTTAATATTAAGGAGAAAAAGACCAGGTTCTCCCCAATTAAGTATGATCTTAACTCTGTGGTTTTTTTGTGGTTACTCTTTATGAAGAAGAGAAAATTTCCCACTATACAAAGTTCACTAAGAGGTTTTGTTTTCAGTCATCGATGTTAGGCTTTGTCAAGTACTTTTTATATGGGCTCAGTGGTTAGAACAACAACCACATACATCAAGGCAGGTAGGTTGGAACCCAAACAACAATGACAACAGCAACAAAAAATAGCTGAGTATATTTTTGGTGGGTGCCTGTAGTCCCAGCTACTTGAGAAGTGGAGGCAAGAGCATCACTTAAGCCCCAGAGTTTGAGATTGCTATGAGCTGTAACGCCATGGCACTCTACTCAGGACAACATAGTGAGATTCTGTCAAAAAAAAAAAAAGTACTTTTTGTATGTCAAATAATGTTCCAATATGACTTTTTTTTCTGTTTTAACACTTTAATATAGCAGATTGCATCAACTGATTGTCAAATGTTGGCTGGGATATCTTACATGGTTATAGTTCATTCCTTTTATACATTATTGGTTTTGATTTACTAATACTTTGCCAAGAATTGTTACGTTTGTGTTAATGAGAGAAATTAGTTTGTAGTTTTCATCTGTTTTAATACATTTACCTACTTTTGGTATTAGGATAAATCTGGCCTCATAGAATGAGTCAGAAAATAATATTTCCATTGCTTGTATTCCCTAAGAGATATTGTGGATAAATGGATATATCTTTTCCTTAAATATGTAGTTGAAATTACCTGGAAAATTTTCTGGGCTTGGTGCTTTTTTTTAGAAAATTTATAATTATTTGTGTGACTTCTTAATGGATATAAGGGTATTCAATTACCTGTTGTTCTTTGTGAGAGTTTTTGTAGTTCGTGTTTTTCTTTTTTTTTTTTTTTTTTGAGACAGAGCCTCAAGCTGTCCCCCTGGGTAGAGTGCCGTGGCATTACAGCTCACAGCTCACAGCAACCTCCAACTCCTGGGCTCAAGCGAGTCTCTTGCCTCCGCCTCCCAAGTAGCTGGGACCACAGATGCCCGCCACAACGCCTGGCTATTTTTTGGTTGCAGCCATTATTGTTGTTTGGCGGGTCTGGGCTGGGGATTCGAACCCACCACCTTAGGTGTACGTGGCTGGCGCCTTAGCCGGTTGAGCTATAGGTGCCGAGCTGTAGTTCGTGTTTTTCAAGGAATTTGTCCCTATCAACTGAGGTCTCATATTCAAGCAGAGTTGTTCATAATATCCCCTCATTACCTTTTTAAGGTCAATAGAATAAGTAGTGGTGGCTATTCTTTGATTTTTAGTATTTGTAATTGTTGTCTTCCCTTTGTTTCTCTTAATTTCCTTAGAAGTCAAGAGTCAGCCTATGATTTCCTTTGTGTCCTATGTTATTCTTCTGTTTTCACTTATATTCATTTTGTGCTGTTTTTCTGATTTATTTTCTTCCATATCTTTCTTACCCATCTATTATATTCATTATATCTACTTTGTCTATTACCAACTTTCACTTATTAATCAGAGTTATTTTCAATCCTCGTATGATAAACCCAATATCGGTGTCAACCAATATCTGGTTGTGATGACTACTTTGTTTCTTTTTAAAATATTTTTGCTTACCTTGGGGCATATTTAGTGCTTTTTGTTGAAAGACAGATATGATGTATTAGGTAATAGAAACTGAAGTAAATAGGCCTTTGGTGTATGGATTTGTGTTAATTTAGCTAGGAATTTGTCTGTACTGAATGTTTGCTAAATAACATGCCAGAAACATTAATAATGTTATTCAGTGTCATTGTTTGTGTCCTTTTTCTTCAACTTCTGTAAACATCCCTCTCTATGGTCTGTGCCTTACGGCTCTTTCAGCTGTAATCCACTACTAATATAGAGTTAAGTGTTTTCTTATTAACTGTAGATTATGCTCTATAAAGTCACCATCAACAATGAATTGAACTAACAAGTATTGAATTATTGCTGCTAATGGAAATGCAGGGTTAAGTTCTCGTGAGACTCTCATCACATTTTCACCCACTGAAACGACTTGTGTATGATCTGTGGATAGGTCCATTTAGCATTACTCTTAAAAAGCAAGCCAGTTCATCAAGGTTGAAAACCAATTCTTACTCATAATCCTGTTTTTGACATGACGCTTAGCAGTTTTTCTTCTTTAAAGAAAAAGAAAGCCTTTCACAGCCTCCTGTGCTGTAAAAACTGGCTCGTCTGCAAGTTCAACATTTTTTTGTGCCACATCACTCCTGAAACATGCAAGTCAGCCAGCAGTAGATAGGACAGGCTTCACATTTTCCTGACGCTGGATAACATGCCTGTAAATTTATTTGTTTTGGGCTTCAAAGCAATGCTGTCCACTGTGCTCTGTTTATCAGTTTTGCCTTATAAATCCACAAATTTTATCACTTTTTCATATTCTAAATACCTTTTTCATACACTGTATATCCTATTCTAGGACTTTACAGAGCAGTTTCATGTACAGACTAGGGAATTTCCTGTTTCGTTTTATGGCAGTACTATACTGTGATTCATAACATTGAACTCACAACCAACCATACTATAACTCATGACGGTAATCTAACACGTATTTTCTCTAGAAGGCACATCACCGCTTTCTTGCACTTGGAGACACTAGACAGCATTGCAGCACTTCCTTTGTAAGACATTTTAAATGGTGATATCACCCCAAATAAATTCACAAAATAGTTTAAAATGTTGCACTAAATAGACTATAAAAAGGACCCGGGTTTAAGTCACAAAAGCTGGAACAAGAAGGCAGGGTGTTATCTTGGTTCATCCCAGCTGGGATGTGTATAGCAAGCGATTCAAAAGTCCACCACTCTCTGCATGCCTGCATGTACTCACAAATGCTTACAGAGTGTGAGTGTGAGTTTGGGGTTCCAAATAAATTTTAGCAAGCAAGGAAATTCACAAATACAAGAAGATGCAAATATTAAGGATCTACTCGATGTCACTAATCTTCATGGGAGTTAGATGTGTGAGAAGGACATCGTGTGGTTAAATTTCAGTCTCGCAGAAGGTGTGAGCCTCTGAGGTGTGAACTCACAAGTTTTCTATTTGCATAACTGTTTCCCCCTTTTAATGAAACAACAGAGGAAACAGAGGCTGTAGTTGGAAGAATGTTCTTCCCTTAGACAAGACTCTCTAACATCTTTTTCATTGAAAAGTAGGCCTTTATTATGAAGATATTTCTGAATAAATTTCACCATGATTATTTTTCCCCTTCCCTTTGCCAGCACCAGAAGGAAATCATACTGGAATCTTCATCTTGAGGCCCTGTGCAGCCCTAGAAGAGAAAGCCCATGAAGGAAAAAGACCCTTTTAAGATTGTGTCCACCAAGAGATGCTCACTTCCAAACTAGCACATAACTCAGTCTCCAGAAAAATCATGAAAATTATAACTTTGAGAGTCTTTGTCTTTTTAAGCTTCCAGGAGCTTCTGCTCCAGGAATCAGATCTTGGCTGTGTCTCTCTGAACACTCCAAATCTTGAAAACCAGATTTGAGGCTGATGACTTGCCCTGCGACTGCAATTCCCTGAAAGGTTCAAGAAACATAATTTATTTTCAGCTTATTCAGCTCTTCTTTCTTGTAAGATTGAGAGTGATAACTGCCAAACTCATTACATTTGAAGCTAAAACTGGAAGCTTCACTCTTTTTTGTATTTACAAGGTGGACATAAAGTTTGCATACAATTTAAAATAGTTTAACATAGTAAATTGCACACAAACTTGATAGACGGCCTGTATATTAATTTTTTCTTATGTAGCTGAAAACATAATCCTAACTGTACACAGATCATAACTGTGTATCTCAAAGATTAAACATGACCTTGACGATGTTGTAGAATGGTAACTGCACCCCTGAAGTACCCTCTGTTCTTTCTTTCCATAGGTACCCATTATGCTAACTGCGTTGTGCCAGTGCAACCTAATTTTTGTAATTTATATAATTGGTTTCTTTCATAATGATATCTAACACTTTAATAATTTAGGATTTATAAATGTTGTTGCATGTAGCAATAATGTTTTTCTTTTCACTTTTGTATAGTATTTACTCTCTACATATCACAGTCATATGGTTTTTAATATTCAATAACAATTCATTTCCTTCCAAATTTTAATCTATTTCAATATGACTGATCGTTCTGGAATATATTATTTGGTACACATACATAAACATACCTGGTAGGCATTATTCAAAAATATGACTGCTAAGTTCACAGTTATGAGAAATTTTAGTTTAGTAGATAGTGCCAATCAGCTTTAAGAATGGTTGCACAAATTTTTACATGATATGATGTTTTAAGTAATTGACATGTTCACTTATATACTGTCAACCTCAATTCAACTGAGGTAACAATTCATTATTGTTCATTAACTACATTTATTGTGATTCCTATTTGTTTTATTTCATCATAGTACATTTATAACAGCAGTTTTTTATTTGAATTATTATATCTAGAATATTAAACTTTATATTAACTTTACTTGTTTTGGTATGCCTGAAGACTGAGATTAAATTCTTAAGTTTATACACTTAAACAATAATAGATTTTTAATTTTTTTTCCCATTGTGCTGATTTTGTCTTTTTTCTACAACCTTCATTCCCCATACAAACTCACCATATATGCATACCACCATTGACATCATATACTACTAATCTATAGAACATAAGGTACATTGCTATTAAGAATTCTGTGATGATTACCTCATATTAAAGGTAAATCTACATGCCTAAGTTACAGCCTAAACCAAAACTTTTACACCACCTTGTTTATAAGTGAGCAATGAGTGCACATGTATAATACTTTACTGTAAATTTACTGTTCAAGTTTTAGTTTTTTTACATTTCTAAAAGACATATCTATGCTAGATAGCATTGCATTATGTATATTTTGTAACTTAATCACTTTAAATATATATTATTAGTTTGGCAACAATCTCAAAGCTTGACAACATTCTTATTTGGCTATTAGGGAGAACATGCCTTTGGTACATTGCTTGTGGGAATCTAATCTGATACAACCTCATCTGGAGGAGAATCAGACAACATCCCTACTATTGATGCCCTTCCTCTTACACCTACTAATCTTCCTTCTAGAAACTTACCCAAATAGTATACCTTGAATATCAAAAATATATTGGCATTATTTATTATTGCAAATTCAAAAATTAAATACCCTATTTATCCATATTTAAAATTAGTTAAACTATGATTAAATAAACCACAATTGATAAGGACTGATTATGAGTATACAGTACGACATAGTGAAAACAAAAAGGCAAAGGGAGGTATACATAGTTACATAATTTCTATAATTTTTGAAAAGCAAAAGACATCCATGTACATGGATTCCATATAGTTAATATTATCAACTTTTGTTAATGCAATTTTTTAAATTTAAACACTTATCTGGTAACTGGGACTTCCAAAATACTGTACTAGGAAAATTTGAATAAAGACTAATAAAAATTGTTTGTTTTTTAAATGTTCATGTCAATGTAGGGCAATATTTAGTAGATGTGGTAGGCATGGAAGTACACAATTACCAGGGAGAAATTGCTCAGTAGCAGAAGTGATTGCCTCAGCAAGGATCAATAGGTTGGAGTACAGAAGGTGACAGAAGTCTCCACAGAGTAAGTAACACTTGACTTGAAATTTAAAACTATTAAGGTAAAGAGGCAGGGAGCAAAACTGCTTCATACCAAAGACAAAAATGTTTGATTAATCTGTGGTGTGATTTGCATGTAAATGTTAAAACTCTCTAGCTTGCTTGATCAGAGGAATAAATCCCATTATTCTACCCAAGGAGATGTAGGACATAGTTTTTATTGGACTTTCTAGAATTTGAACATTACGTTTGCTAAAATTTCATTGAATTAAAATAATGACAATGCAATTCAAATTCAAAGGACATTCTAGCTGAATATAAGTGAAAATATTATTCAGTAAAAGAAGCCATTGGACTCTAAAATTGCTACACATCGTATCTTCCACGGCAATGTCCATTTGCTTTAACACCAACAGTCTAGTAGCCCAAGTACCTTATGAGAAAAGTCATTTCAGTTTGGCTAATAAAAAAACTCATTCAAATTATTTCACCCTTCAAGTTTATTTTTGCTCTACTATTTTCTTCTGAGAACAAAGTAAAACAGAACAGTTTTCTTTAATACACGTCCATTTTGACATATTTTGTATGTCTGTAAAAGATAGCTTATGGATTTTGGACATGTTAATTTAGAATTCAGGTGATTGCATTCATTGTTTTGCTATCTACCCTGCTGGTATGTTCGCTAACACACATTCAACTGTGAAATTATATGAATCAATTTACATTATGAAACAATAGAGTATATTAAAATGCCTTGCCTGGATGGCCATGTTAGAAATTAGTATGGGCAAGAAATGATGACAAGGAGAAAAACCAGAAGATGGCATCAGAAAAACAGGTTTCCAGTAAGTGTTCTGAGGAACTTAATCCCTACTTCACATGCTCATAAAAAACAGAAAAGAAAACACCTATTTTACAAACATTTAACATAGATTACATGAATTTGGCTAATTAATATGAAGTGTGAGTACGATAAACATTGAAAACCATGAGCTGTTTCAAAGCAGTCTTCTGAAAGGGCCACTGGATGCCTGAAAGTGTCTTTTTGTTTAACAGTTTTGGTGTCTCTATAATCTAAACTTTTAGTGACCCTGGGACATTTGTCTACATATTCTGCCAGTGCTCTTCACAAAGGGCATATTATTTAAACCATTCTACTAGGAAGAGTAAGGACTATTTGACAGCAATTGGTTCCCTGGGTAGAAGAGTTGAAACAAAGTCCAGTATTTTATGGCTTTCCAATACATCCTGCTCCTTCAACACATTAAAGGCAATTGTGCCACTCCTTAAATCGATTAGTATTTCTGAATGCGACTTCCTTATCCTCTGTGGTTATGTAGAAAAGCTTGTTACCCATGGTTTTATAGACTTCTTTTAATTGTAGTATCTCAAAGGAAGAAATTATTGGCATGGTTGAGCATCTGAAAAAGTTGTTGACACATTGTTTATGTAATTTTGAATACAATTTTAATGGTCCCATTTGATTTATTTCATCTACTTAGTAATTTAATACCACTTAAACATGCAATACTGGTGAGGAAATCAGTCATAACATCATAAAATTTTCAAAACTCCTACATTTCTAGGATACTACTTTTCATATGATAATACTTTAAACTTTAGGAAATCACTCAATCTCTTTGAGTTTTTCATCAATAAAATGCATGTACTAATAATACCTACTTCACTATGTTGTTGATAAATTAAAGGAGGCCAGAGATCTCATGAAAAATACCTCAGTACAGAGCACACAGGGAGCTACTAATACGCATGAACCATTTTTACATTTTAATATTATTAAAAATAAATATTTTTATCTTTGTTGTGTTGCAGAGCATATGGAAATAATAATGAGTTTTGAAAAATCAGTTTTAAAATTATTTGGAACAAAATTAAATTAATTTCAGAGAGTACCAATTAATCAATTAATTATATATTAAACACTTCTGGACTATAATAACTAGGTGGAATTCTTTTCCTTTTATCTCACTAAACACTGTCTCTATTAAAGGTATGCCAAAATCAGTTAATTATAAGCTATAATTATATGTTCAGACCCCTGAATCTTTATATTTTGAGAATCTGAATGGGGGGAAAGATCATTCCTCTCTTTGTACCTATGTCCTCATAGACAATCTCTGTTGTCTGAAATTTTGTAATTCTCAGGACTTCAGCAGGGTCAGTGAAATTTGGATGATGAAACCCTGATCTGGACAACATATTTCCCCATATACCCCTAAATTTGGTTTCTCTCTCTCTCACATACACACACTCACTCTCCCTGTCCCTTCGTTTTCTCTTACACACACACACACTTTCCTCTAATAGCAGTGTTTATTCATATCTGGGGTCAATCCTATAATGACAAACTTTTAGTTCAAGTTTGAGTATTGCTATGACTCTCCTTGATACCTTCTCCTTTGGTATCAGAAAATATATTTATTGAGAAACTTCTAGGGACATTTCATGGTGGCTGTTACTAGTAAATCAATACAATAACATTGACCAACTTTGTGGTTACATTTCCTTTTTAAACAAATGACATTTTTATTTAAATCCAATGACAACAAGATTCAATGTATTTTTCCCAAAGTAGATATTTAAAAATACATACTATTAATATTTTAGGTTAATAGAATCTAGGTTACACTAAAAGCTAAATAAAAAAATCTTAAAGAAATAGTGCAAATTTATCATATATATCTATAAACCTTCATTATTATAAAGTTATATTAGCCATTTAATTAAATAGAAAATATATTTGAATCCACATACCTATTTGAGAATGATACTATTTTTTGAGATAGTAACAACCCTAGAAATTGCCATTGATTTTTCAGTCATTTCAGGAACAAATAATTTACCTATATTATCTGGCCATAATTTAGGATTTTATCCCAAGCCATTTATTCTGTCTCTGAATGGTTATGACATTTTTCCAAAAGAAATAAAGAATACTACAATAATTAAAATGGTTTACATCAAGGAGTTTCTACGCATATAAAGGACTTTTTATCAATAAATTTTTGAAATAATATATCCACATCCATTGTTGTTTTACAAATCTCTAAATATTATAAATTCTCTAACAGGGGAAAAATCATCTCTTTATATTGCCACTGAATGCTTTGATAGCAATGTTCAGTGATTTACACTTCTTCATAAAGTTTTCAATTTGTGAAAGAAATAGTTTATTACATAGCACATAAGACCTAGCATTTTGCATTTAACTCTATCAATTCTAGAAGTAACACTTACAGTCACGATGCTTTATCTTCACTGCAACTAACACATAAATGCTGTACATAGCCTGAATTCTCAGTCCATGATCATTTTATGACATTACCCATGTAATGGGTGGTGTTTTGTTAAATGGAGTAGTAAGCTTGTCACTTCCAAGTTAGCTAGAAGGAATCAAGATCGTAAGACATTTTGCTAATTAAAATTCACAAAAATGTATACATTTCAACAACTCATCCCCACGTAGGATTCTGCTTATAACTAAAGTAAATCTTATACCTTCTTTGATGTTTCTTTTGGTAACTGCTACCCAGGCCATCTCTAGCTTTTATCTAGATGGAGCTTATAAAATTTGAGAAGACAAGAGTCTTTAAGTCTGCAGTTCTCAACTGGGAATGACTTCCAGTCTCTCTGCCAGGGAATTTTGGAAATGTCTGTACATTTTTTAACTGTCACTTGAGTGCAATCTAGTGGGTAGAGACTATGGTTTGTGCTAAGCAGGCTATCTATAAAAAGATAACAAGATAACCTCCGTGACGAAGAATTAGAATTCTCTAGCTAAACGTGCCAATATTGCCACTCTGGAGGAATCGTGCTTTAAATAAAATAGAAATTTAAAAAATGAAATGAAGTAAAATAAAATTAGATACAAAAATATGTATCCTTAAGGAATAAACTTCATTATTTTCTCAGGTGAAACTCAGACAAAACAAAATCTCAAATCAAATGCATTTTCATCAGATACTGCCTCAGCCCTTATAAATTTTTACCACTGGTAAAGGTTTCAGAAGAGTGAAGAAATTAATGTGCTATAAATGGAAGGTCTCTGTCTAATGAATTTAAAAGACAACTACATAATACACGATAATGAGTTTGGCAAGCATCAAGGTACAGTGATTTGATTAAGTTAATGGAGTCTAGTGGGGGAAATCAGATAGAAACTGCACATACTGAAGGCAGCATTTTCCTAGAAGGAGCAAAGCAAAGAAAGTAAGAAGAAAGCATTTTAAAGTTATTATATATTTTGTACATTCAGTACTTCTTTGCCATTCAAGATGTAATAGTTTTACACAACTATTAAAATATACATTATAATTCATGGTCAAGTTCTTGTCAAAAACCAACAACAACATAAAAGCATGTGCCACATGGTCTTTGTAAATGTAGCCCAAAGTAATGTACAAAGATCCACTTCCATTGACACATATATGAAGACACACACCCACACACTCACACACACACACATTCTAGGATCTAAAAACAGCCTGACTTATTATACTATCAAAATTTTAAAAACAAATTCCCTGACTTTCAAAACCATTCTATGGTTCTTAACCTCAGTTTTGTATATTTTTCTCAAAGCCATACACAAACACTTTATGTTGAAAAAAAAGTCCTAGATTTTAATGTTCCCAGAAACCCCACTTGAATGGAATTGCATAGGAATTATATCAAGTCAGTTATGGAAAAGAAGGAAAGCGAGAAGAAAGAAAGTTAGAAAGAAATTACAAGAAAGATAGGCCTTTATTTAGTTGGTATTTAGTATTGTTGCATGCAATTGAATAATAAGGATATTTATGAGAATTAGTGGGTTATTCTGTTTCATTTTAAATTGACTTAAGAGTAATGATTTGGAGCTCCAGGGTATTTAGAGCCCCTGGTGGAACACACTTGGAGAGGATTGTCAGATGACACCACTAGCATCAATAAACGGTACTGGTGTTAGCAGCAAGAGGCTCCTCTCCCGAGAGCGAAGATATGCACTCTGAATACTTCCCCTTTCCTAAGTAGGAAAGAAAATGGAAATCTTCTTAAAGACTTTGAGATCAGATGAAGCATTTATACATGTTTAGGAGGTCAGAAGGCTTTTGGTTTAATAACCTGGTATTTAGAATGGAAAATTCAACGAACAAGGGCCCATTTCAAACACATGCTGAAAAAATACATGAAATATACAAGGAACAATGGGCAACACACACCTAAGTCATGAAACATATATTAGAATTTAACACCTATGGAGCACAAAACAAGAAAAGGCAGACTACTGCTTATTTTTTAAGTGACATCTGGGATTCTTCCATATCCTGTGTTATCACTGACAGACCATTAATATAAATTATTTGTTCATCAATGTCTTGCTTTTTTTTAAAAAATAATTTTACTAATATGAAGCCAGTAGATGAACTAATACACTCCCACATAGGAGAAAACCTGAATTCCATTCAAGATGTGGGGAAGACAGAGAGGGAAGGGGAAGGGGTGGAGGGGGATTGATGTGCTCCCACTTAACGGGCACACCGTAAGGGTATGTGGCACACCTCCTGGGTGTGGGACACAGCTACAACAGGGACTTACCTAACAAATGCAAACATTGTAACCTAATTGTTGTACCCTCATATTAATCTAAAATTTAAAAAATAATTTTATTACTTAAATATCTTTACATTAATATTTAATTTTGCTTATACTTAACCATTAGAAAACATGGTTTCATACTATATGGAAAGAGCCAGGGATTTTTATTCCCAGTTAAAATATATTTATAAGACTCATGATAGCATAGTTTATTTTCATCTAAATGTATATATCTCTTAGCTGGCACATATAATTATTTCTAGGGTATATGGCTATGAAAGGATTTGTTAGGTCATTGAATTATTTTCGTAACAAAATGATTCATTTGTACATTTTTATTCCAAAGTTATATCTGAAGTTTTTAAATGTAAAACAAATGTCTTGATGCCTTAAATTATTTAAGAAAAATACCAAATGGTATTTTAGGAAGTATAAAAATTCTACAGCAATTAACTAAAATATCTGATTCAAAGGTTCATCCTGACTTAAATAACAGGAGTATCTTGCCTGGCTATTTAGAAATCCATAGGAAGAGTCATTACTTGCGGTGCTTTTCTTTTTTCACCTAAATTAATATAATTATTTTAAATGCTAATTATTTAATGCTTTGGTAGAATTCAGAACTATAATCAAAGTAAGTTGTAATCTACCGAGTTCATCTTTTTGTCCTGGTTATTTCATCAGGAAATATTTTAACTTATCGAAATCTGTCTTAACATTTATCAGAAAATGATAATAAAATGAAAATAAAGTGTATATTGTTATTCACATGTTCCTTTTATAATTTTCTATTCTGCTTAAGAAAAAAGATACACATGTAGAGATTAATTGCCAAAAAGATCTCTAGAAAAAATTATTCTTCACTAGGACTTTATAGAATCTTCAGCTTTGCTATAGACCTGGAGCCAGTTGGGCAACGTGACTCATCCTGATTGATGAGAACTGTTTTTTAAGTGCACCACTGTGGGGGAAAGCACTGCAAGCATCCAGCTAGAAACATGTTATCTTCAGAAAAGATAAATTCCAATGGTTATTTCCTTTCTGGAGAGGTAGAGCAACTACACTCGATAAAACTAAATAAAATGAAGTTTTAAGTAATCATATAAATGTCTGTCCCTCTACGGACATCACAGAATATGTGTGTTGATTTGTTTGTTTATGAGAATTAAAGTGAATTAAAGAGGCTTGACATTATTAAGATAACGTCTGTACAATGCATTAAAAATCATTTCTGAAAAGTTGAACTTTTCTCCTAGTTGCTGACTAGGGAATGTTGCTCTTTATTATTATATGGAATTGTTTTGTATTTAATTTTCATTAGCTTTTTTCCAGCGTTCTTGATACTACTATTATCATCATCATGTACAAAACTATCCCTATATGGAAGGTAGATGACTTGAAATTGTAGCATGTTGTAGCAACTTTTAGAGATTAAGGATTGTATCTGAAAAAATTTCTCTGCAGAAAAATGGGAAACGTATAAAGTCAGGAAAGGAAAGTATAATATATTGGGACCTTTCAGAGAGTGAGTTGAAGACATGTCCACTGCCAGGCAGAGTTTCCCTGTACCTCAGAGAGAGAAAAAAAACAACGTGAGCTCTGGTTTGCATATGCTTATTAAATTGTAAAAGAATTTACTTTTTGAAGAAGCTTTATATTTATAGGCAACTGAAAAGATAGTATAGAGAACTCCTACATACCCCACAGCCAGTTCCCCATTATTCATTTCATGTTAATATGGCATATTAGTTATAATTAATATTGATAAATTATTACTAATTAAAGTCCATCATTCATTCATGTTTCCCTGATTTTTTTATCTAATATCCTTTTCCTCTCCCAGAAGCCCCTCCAAGACCCCAGATCACACTTGGTTGCAAAGTGTCCTTTGCCTCTTCTTGGCTGTGGCATTTCTCAGACTCTTACTTCTTTGGAGGACAGTTTAACAGTTTTCCCAATTTTTAAATTCTGGTAAAGTACATACTTCAAAGAATAGCCCATTATGAAAACATTTCTGTTTATGATTTTCTAATTCTGATGATATTAAAGATCCTTATGCAAAACTGCAGCCTGTTTTTATGTCAAGAGGCTTCCCAGGGAAAATAAAACAAAAGCCTACAGCAATTACATGTTTATAAAAAGCGACATAATTTCATACCTTCTTTTACATGGTGTTAGGAATTATGAAGAAATCTAATAATTTGTCCCTGATGAGCTCTTTATTGCTTATGCATTTCAGTTCCAATTTTTTTTAAAAGACAGTGTTTTGGTTCATTAAATACTTTTTCTTTTAAGAGCTGCAGGTTTCTTTTCTATTTCTTTCTCATGAAATCACTTTTAAGATATGGAGACACTTGAAGACCTAAATCCTACATGCCTTGCCTTCACCCTTCACACAATTTTTCCATAAGGAATAGTTTAATGCATACATATCTATATATATTATATACATACATATATTTTATATGGATATACATATATTTTTTTTAACAGAACTGCAGGAAGTATCAGTTAAAACAAAATGTATGATGCTATGGGTTTATTTCTCTCTACCATGAAAATTGCCTTCAGGATAACATACAGAGTTCATTTGTCCATCAGCAAGAGCAAATGCACAGATTGCCTAATATATGCCTAGAGAATAAATACCTGGTATAAAAATGAAGACCTATGGCCTCTCTCCCGAAACATCAACTGTCCCATGATTCAGTCACAGGCATTCCAGCCACAAATAATTACTCAGTGTCTAGTACATGCTACATTCTGTGACAGGCTTTAAATATTTAAAGAGTTATTGTCCTCTGGGAGCTTGCAACTATTAGGGAGGGCAGAAACTATTTTAATTTTTTAATATATTTTATGCATAAATATGAACTGGTTGCTGTAGATATATAGAGAGGGAGGCACCTAAATTTTCTTAATAAGAAAAGTCTAATGTGCGTTCATATCTAGAACTTTAACAATATTAAAGAAAGACCTTTCCTTTCAAATGTTCCCATAAGTTAAATCCACCTGTCCTTTAATGTTTTATGCCAGAAAGTTTCTGGGAATAAAAATATCAAAGTTGTGTGTTTGAATGTTGGCCAAGATGTGATTTTGTAGGGCAGATGGCACCCTGGTGCAGTAGCCTGGTGTTCAGCCTATCACTATTTTAAAAAATGAGCATACAAAGAGTAAATGAAATTTGATTAGCAAGTCTTTGTTATAAACAGATGTTATGCCTGATATAAATTATTCTTTTAGACTTCCTCACATATGTCAAAGTATTTATCACAGATTAACTGCACGAACTTGCATGCTATTACCAAACTTTCTGAGTCTGAAAATTGGTGGATGCATTTTCCATAGTCATAATCAAAAGGTATGAGAATGTATAATTGTAATTCATATAAGAAAACTATACTTCTGAATTAATAACATGATATGCAAAAATCGGAAGCATTTTCTACTTGTTCTGCTATTTTCCCCATATTGAAAAATAGTGAATATTGAAAAATGCTATTAAAAATGATTATATATAGTATTCCAAATACACCTTAATGCTGAACATTTTATAAGAATTGATCATAATACTGAAGGTGCCAAAAAATGTATACACGTTTTAAGAAAGGAAAAAACTGTATTAAAATTGTAATACTTAAGTTACATTTTACTTCTGCAATTATAAGAGGTGCTCAAACATAGCTTGCATTCCTCTCTTGTTACCAGTCTAGATTAAGTATTGCAATTATAATATAGTATTTTCCTTTTTTAAATTATGTAAACTTTTTTGGCCACTTCTTTATTTATTTCTTCATTTCTTTTTCTGATTATCTCATATTCTTCTCAAATGAGGTCCTTACTTACAGACATTTTCTAGAACATTACATTTAAATTTCTTATTTTGTATTGGGGCATTGTTGAAATTGTCCAATACGTGCTTCTAAATCCCAGCTAGAATTTACTCAGCACCAAATGATTTGAAACATAACTTTAAGAGTCGTGTTATTTTAAAAAATAAACATCTGAATTCAAGGTTGATTTGTGTTTCTTTTTGTACATAAGAAACATGAATAATTTTTCAATATCATTATTTCTAATTATCCCATGCTATTGTTAAAATTAAATTTTTACCTTAAATTTTATATTTTCAGAATATAAGCACTAAGAGCACCATGCATTTAAAGAGAATGGATTAGTTATAAACATCAGATATTACTTGTTTCATTGATGTGACCTCTAAGATAAATTCTAATATTTTGATTCTGCCAGAACAAAATAATCCAAAGAGAGAAAATATTTTATATTTTCTCATGAATTCATTCTACATGTGTTTTATTTTTAAAGAAAATAAAATGAGAAAAAAATCAGGGTTGGAATTTTATTGCTTTCATATAAACCCTGGATTGAGCCTCATGAGGTTATAGTTGCCATGGTAACAGATGTCTGCTCTTTAAACAGTTTCTATCTTAACTGCTCTTCTGCTTATACTGAATTATTTCTTCAAATATAGGACTCGTGGGGGTGTAGTTATGAGAAATTTTATTCCCTATAAGGATACATAACCAATAATTTGTTAGGAGTTACTCTGCCACATTGGAGGTTAATTAGATATCAATGTTACCAACGTGACTTTTAAAAGCACAGTATTCCCCCAGTTGGGGGGCCAGTGTGGAGAAATACAAAATGAAGAAGTATCCTAAAAAGCGAACACAGAGGACACGGGAACTAATACAAGCACATTTTATATTCATGAATGAATATGGAAATATCCTTCAGAAAGTGTGAGGATGATAAGAAAATTTCTTTAACAAGTTCTACTTTGGCAGGTCAAAGTGGGGGCCTGCGTCTTAACAAAATGCTTCAAAGAAGTGTGGCCGTGATTTTGTTTTTACAGTGTTTACACACATTGAGGTCAATAGATTTAAATCTATGTTCACACACAGATGCCTGAAAACACTGTTAGTATGTACTGAATTTTTTCTCTCCAAAATTTATATCTTGCATGCCTAATATGGTTATTGGAGATGAAGTCTATAAGGAGATGATAAGGTAATATGAGAGCATACCATAAGGAGATACCAAAACTCTCTCTCTGTCTCGCGCTCTCTCTCTGTCCATACAAAGAAGAAAGGCCACGTGAAGATGCAACAGGAATGTAGCCTTCTGCATGCCAAGAAGACAGAGGCCTTACCAGAGAGTGACTCTGTTGGCACTTTCGGGTTTTTGTGTTTGTTTGTTTATATTTGTTTTGGAGACAGAGTTTCACTGTGTCATCTTTGGTAGAGTGCTGGAGTGTCATAGCTCGCAGCCATCTTAAACTCTTGGGCTAAAGCGATTTTCTTGCCTTAGCTTCCCAAGTAGCTGGGACTACAGGTGTTGTTTTGTTGTTGTTGTTATTGTTGTCGTTGTTGTTTTGCTGGCTGGGGCTGGGTGTATGTGGCTGGCACAGTAACCACTGTGCTACAGGCACCATGCCTCTGTTGGCACTTTGATCTTAGACTTACAGCCCTCAGATCCCTGAGAAAATAAAATATATATATATATATATATATATATATATATACTCACACATATATATATAGTATAATTTTAAATATTCACCTTTTCACTAGTTCTCTTCAAATTTTTATGATGTTGACAGACTAAATAAAACTTTGTATTTTGATGTTTTCATTTCTTTTTCTCTAATTTCAAGGAAAACTTACTTTCCAACTATCTTTTTTGTTTATTTGTGAAGATGTTGTTACTGAGCCGCCTCGACATGGCTATTTCCTCTCATGGTGGTTTACTTGGCCAGTTGGCAAAATGTAAAGCTTTCCTACAGAAAAAGGAAGAGATCTTCAATCATAAATCAATCACTACCGGGTGACTGAGACAAAGCAAACGTTCAGGTGCTTAATTTTTTAACATCTGACATTGGGAAAATGATAATATCTACCACTTTGTGTTAAATAAAAATACATTTGACAGATGGATTATTAATCAGTTTAGGCTGCTCTAGACTAGATGGCTTAATAAAGAGAAATGTGTTTCCTAACACTTCTGGGGCCTAGAAATCTAAGATCAAGGAGCCAACAGAGTTGGTGCCTGGTGAGGCCACACTCCTGGTTTACAGCCCTAACCTACTTGCTGGGTCCTCACATGTCCTTTGCACTGTACAGGTGTGAAGAGAGAAAGGGGTCATCGCTGTTTTCTCTTTGATACAGGACAGGTGGCGCCCCAGCCAGCTCAGCCCAGCTGGGTTGAAGGACTCACTGCCTCCGCCTTGGCGTTGTTGGTGCCACCGCAGCCGGGCAGAGAAACCAGCGGGCTGGAGCATAGGCAAAGAGGGGGGAGCCTCCCACCCCCACCGGAGGTTCCAGTAGCCAAAGAGACTGGACAAGGGCTGGGGAGATATTGGCAACTTGGTGTTCCCTTCCCTTTGCACTTATGACTGAGTAGGGAACCACCATTTCCTATGCCTAGGTCAATTTCATGTAAGTTTCCTAGGCCTAGATTGTGAATGGAATGTGTCCATTCATTAATACATTCATTCACCTTGCCCCAGCAGAAGGGACTGTGTCCATTCATTTCCTGGCCTCATATAGAAAGATCCAATGCACCTATATATACCCCTAAACAGAGAGAGACAGAGAGAAACAGAGAGAGATTTTCTCTCCCAACTTGGGTTTTCTCTCCCTACTGGGAACTTTAGTGTTTTTGCATTCTTTTCTGTAAATAAATTCTGTCTTACCACTGATCTGTGGTCAGCAGATTTATTCTTCAAATCACTGAGACCAAGGACCTAGAACACCAGTATCAGATTTGGTGAGCCAGACAGGAGACAAGACGAAATTCTGGTATCATCTTTTTCTACTTCTTAGAATGCAAATTTAAGAAGAACCCCATAGGGTGGGATTAAAGGCCCACACTATGACTTCATTCAATGTTTATTCTCTTTTTATAGACTTTATCTCCAAGCATAATCATACTAAGGTTAGGGATGCAATATCCAAATTTTGAAAGGACAAAATTAGGTCCATACTGACAAGTGTTTTGCAAACTACAATGTACAAAATAAACACTGTTGGCTTTTCCCTTGTTAGAGAAATGTGTCTTTTAGGAAATGACTGGCTGGCGATACATCTTCAGCCAAATTAACTAACCTACTAAAGTAATAAACTATACACACAACCCTATTTTTAATACATATTCTAAAGGACTAAGTGCACTAGAACTCTTTAAACAAAGAAACACTAAAGTCTCACGGTTCTTGGGATGTCTCTTTAAGAAGAGCGCTTTTTAAAAAATCATTTTAGAAATAGGCTATTTTACAAGTAAGCTAATGTTTTTCTCTTAATTATTAGCAGAGATATAATATATTCAGTAATTACAATTGCTTCTGTCAGCATTAGGTCCCATCCCTTCTTGCTTAAGGGAACTTCTGATGTTCCATATTCAGTTCACAGTGTGGATTCACAGTTGTCACTCTATTTTGACTAAGTTTCTTGTACACAGAGGCTCATGAAACAGAAAGTAATTTGCTTTTCTGTGTAGTGAGAGAAGATAGGTGTCACAGGAAATCAAGACTTGAAAGAGATAGCTGCTAGGTCTCTGCTTTGGGGATAACATTCTACATCCCTGAAGTAGGGAGAGTGGCTGGCTGCCAGGGCACTCAAGGTCTGGATGGCTATTACCATAATCCCCATAATCCCTCCCCACAGGGGGAAACTTGTCATTTGGGGCACATTTTAAATGGGACACAGAACTCCATACACAAAAATCAATGTTAAGCATAAGGACATTTATTTACACACATATCTCTATAAATATGTTCTAAGACCTTCCAAATCATGTATTGATGTAGTAATACCTACTCAGCAGAGTGGCACTGTTTTAAGTATCTACGACCTTGAAAAAATGCCTTACTTATCCTTGAGAAGTCAATCTGAGGAGGATGCAGCAAATGGGGTGGCTCAACTGCCACATGATAGAAACTTGATGACGATAAATGACTATGGAAAAAATTAATTTAAGGGGTAATGAATCATCTTAAGCTTATCCTTGTGAGTTTTTTTGGAAAGTTATGAATACAGGTTAAAACGTTAAAGTTATGGATACAGGTTACAGCACAAATGAAACTTTTTGATATTGAATGGATTAAAAGAATAAAGCGTGCCAGATAGAGGTTATTCTATAGCACTTTAAATCATAGTATTGAAGGTTTTTCTAGTCAATGTTTCCATTAAAAAGGAATACTATTACAGTACTAATCACATCGTTTTTCATTTCCAACTTGTTTCTTTTGCATTACGGTTTTCTGAGGAACGTAGGAAAGCATGATAGAAAGAGGGAAGAAGACACACATGTGTTGTGGTCCTGAAAGAATTCTCTGAAATCCAGCCCAGATTATAAAGCATAGAAAGTTCTCCTTCGTACCATGTTGACCCATCCTTTATGTGAATTGTCCAGATTTCCAGCTATTTGCGTTGTTCTATGTATGTGAGAGTCATAGGACGTGGGCTATAGTCTACATGCAAAGGCATTTGACTCCCCAAATAGCATCTTTTGATATATTTTTTCTAAAACTTTGAAATAACATTTATACATCACAGAGAATATTTTTGTGTTGAAATTAATTACTTAACATCTAAATTTTAGAAGTATATTTACATGTTGCAATCATTATTTAGAAAGAAAAACTATTTTAAAAATATAAATTCAAATACAAGTGTGAAATAATGGTATATAATATATATTTTCCAATCTGTTTCTTTAACCATAAATATTGTTTAAAATGATCCAGGCAATGTATGCTTTAATAGAGATTCCCCCTTCTTTCTTTAACATCTTCACAATGTTAAGAAATTATGGGAGTTTTCTGTTGACTAAGATTGGGCAATATATTTGAAATTTTGTCACCACCAGCAGATGGATCTTTAGTCAGTTTTGGTAAAAATCAACTATAAAATTTGACTGGTCAATGCCCATGGATAAATTTTATGCATTAAATATTTGATTTCCCTTTAATGTAACTCCATGGATCTAGTACATAAAAAGAGGTCATCTTTGAACCTACTAATGAATATTTCACTTCCTCACTAGAACTGGACAATTTCCCAGAAATCTACCTCAAATTGGTGCCCTAACATCATTTCACAATTTCCTTCCAGGGCACAAAATCCTCCTCAAAATCTAGTTCCTCACTACAGAATCACTTGAACATCCTGAAGAGTCAGCCCTGGATTGATCATGGATAAGAGACTAATCCTTTAAACATAAGGGCATTGCACTTTTAACTCTAGTATCTTCCACAGGCAGCAATGTTACAAGTGGATTGCGAATGTCAGTTTTCACACTGGACATGGGCATCTAAAAATAATTAATTATTTTGTTATATGGGAGTTATTATCTTAGTTTCAATATCCCTAGAATCTTTGGTGGTGGCTAACACAATATGCAATCTATCTGAATAATTATAAAAGGCAATGAACAATATTAAGAAAATAAAATCACCCCTGACATAAACTATGAAAAAAGAAGAAACAATATGATGATTAATTTTATGTGTCAACATCACTGGGCCATGGGATGCCTATTCTTTGTTAAACATAATTTCTGGATGGTCTGTCTGGGTGATTCTAAATAAATCAGCATTTGTATTGGTGAACTGAGTAAAGCAACTGAACTCCCCAATGTAGGTAGAAATCACCCAGTGTGATGTCTCAGACTTTCTCACTACCCCACAGGCTCTCCCTGGGTCTCAGCTGGCAGAAGGCAGGTCCCTGGATACCCCAAACTTCATAAGCACATGAGCCAATAGCTACTAACACGTTTTATCTCATACATACATTTCTGTGTGTATCTCTATCATATTGTTCCTGTGAAGAACACTGATACAAATGTTTTAATGTTACGAGTGTTTTCTTTTTCATCCTTTGTTTCATATCCTTAGAATTGCACAATTTCTCTACTACACATGTAATTCCTTTCCTTAAAAGGCAGCCCTAGAATTTTACTTTTAGAAAAATGGATGTTACATATTCAATAAAAATACTTATCAAATAATGTTACAGGATCTGACGCTCAATCTATGTTGCTTTATAATATCTTACCCTTTGGTTTGCTGATTTTTTTTCAACCTCTAGTTTGATAAACTATTTAACTTTATTTAGATTTTCAATACCTACTGATGGAGATTACTTCTAGGGGCCTTAAACTTAAAAACTCCTGCTTGTGCTCTATTTATTTTTTGTGCAAAGGGAGAAAAAAAAATTAATTACTAAAAATCCCATAAGTATATTAACTTAAAATGCATATATTCCTAGCAATATTTAAATGCCCTTATTCAGTATATTTTTTAAAATATTCAGAGAATTATATGATATGTAAATTGTATTTCAATAAATCCATTTAAATATATTCATAGAAAATATACATCCATCTGATAGCTAACCTGTATCATAAATATTATGGTGCAATGGAAATGTATATGATGAGTTTTTGTAGGTTCTGGAGAAAAATTATTGAGGACATTGAATGCATCCTCTTCCTTTATGGACTAGGTATGATCAGCTATCGATGGTCAGAGATTCATACTCTGGAGAACAGAGGGCTTAGAGAATCTGAGTAAAGAGAGCCTGCATCAGAGTAAATATATATATATTTATATGCACGCACATAATTCATAATGTCCTTTATAATTTATACTTTTATTACAAACTATATTTTTATGCCTGAAATAAACTAATTTAAATGATTTTTAAATTATGGTAAAGTATAAGATCATGGAACTCACACATTAAAATGTGAAATGTGTGTAAAAACGCTTTTGTCACAGCTGTATAGTCCTGCTCTTGATAAGAAAGAGCAAAGTATCAAAATGAAATTCCATATGATAGAAATGTTATTATATACCACTGTCATTACCCTCAGCAGAGAAATTATGTGTGAGAAAAATTGGTAGATTATAAGACATAGTAAGAATGGATTTAGGGAACTTTATAGCAAAGCCTGGTCTTTCTAACACTGCACAACAGACCATATTGGAATTGTAAAATAAAATGGGAGAGATAAAGCAGTCCTTCATAAAGGAGACTATTTGCACAGGCAAGAAGCAATAAAATATTCAGGTTCCAGTCTAAATATAACTTTTTCTTCTAACTTTTTCAAAGTAGAGTTCTTATGGTGTACTTTTTTTTATCTTTACCAGTGATATCTGTACTGATTACTTTTTATCAAAAAAAATTTCATTCTAGACATTTTTATGTACACATCACTAAGGAATCAAGGTAATATACAACCACTGGAGTTCCACTAAAATGAAGTGAAAAACCTCAAACAAGAAAAAAAGTAACATGTTATTCTGGAGGAATATATGAATATATGAGTGTATGAACTTTAAAAATTCTGGCAGCATCAAATTCAGAAGAAGAAGGCAGTGAGAGCTGTGACATTTGGGAGGACTTACGAATTCTGATCTCCAAAAGGGTAACCTACAACCCTTGCTACACAAATCACTAACCTTGGGTAAATATGCAGTAAAAAATAAATCACATAATAATATCTAATTTTATTAAAATTAGTGGGAAATTATATAACACTTAAACATCCTTAGATTTTACAGAGAAATATGCACTTCATACCTAAACCAACTATTTGGAGCTTCAAGGAAACACGTGAGTGAACTTTTACTTCATTATTATTTATAATAATGCCAGGTTTCATTATCATTCACATTTAAACGTTTTCTTACTTTCTTTATGATTTATCATCTGTTTCTATTTTCTTATTGTAGTAAAAATGTACATAACATAGATTTTACCATCTTTACCATTTTAAGTGTACAGTTCAGCGGTGTAAGTAAGATCATAATGTGCAGCCTCTACTACCCTCTTCACCGTGTCAAACTGATTCTATACCCAATGAATACTAAGCCTCCAATTCCTCTCTCTCCCAGACCCTGACAACCCCTATGCTACTTTTTGTCTCTCTGATTTCAACTACTCTAGGGAATTCCTGCAAGTGGAATCATACAACTTTAATTTTTGTTTATAATTGGTTTATGTCACTTATCAAAGTGTCATCAAGGTTCATCTTGTACTATCTGTTCAAATACCTTGCTTTTAAAGGCCAAATATTAATTATTTCATTGTCGATACCTGGCCAGATATAGACACGTTGCTTTTCTATCTGTCCTTCCACAATTTCCCATTGTGAAGGGTTTACACATTGTAGCAATTGTGCAGAATGCTGCTATGAACATGGGAGAATAAATATCTGCCTGCAATTATTTTAGGTGACACCAAGAATGCACCTTGCTGCATTATGTCATAAGTCCATTTTTAATTGTGTTGAGGAACTACCATACTATTTTTCATAATTACTTTATCATTTGACAGGACGATAAGTTCGTAAGGCTTTCATTACTCAAAACCCTTGCCAACACTTACTGCCTACTTGTGTATGTTCACAGTGCTAGTGGTTGTGACTTGTTCTATCATTGTGGTTTTCATTTTATTTAACTATCAGTAACACTGAACATCTTTTCATGGGATTCTTTGTTTATCTTCTAAGGAGAAATGTTAGCCAACTCATCAGGTTTTTGTAGTTGTTACTCTTTTTCTTGTTTTGTTGAGTTTTAGGAGTGCTCTATTTCTCTTAACAAATATATTATTTGCAAATATTTTCTGTCATTTTGGTGATTACATTTTTACTCACTTGATAATGATTTTTTGGTGTTTTTTTTTTTTGTTGTTGTTGTTTGTTTGTTTGTTTTTATCCCCAGTTTTTGGCCAGGGCTGGGTTTGAACCTGCCACCTCTAGCATATGGGTCTGGCACCCTACTCTTTTGAGCCACAGGCACTTCCCTGATGCATATTTTTCAATTAACATGAAGTCTGATTTACCTATTCTGTCTTGTGTTGCTTTTGCCTTTACTGTTGTGTTCAAGATGATCATTTACAAATCCCATATCATGAAGCTTTTGTCCCATTATCATGATGCTTTCTGCTAACATTTTATAGTCTTAGATCTTTTATTTGGGTATGTGACCAATTTTGAGTTAATTTTTTATATGGATTTAAGTAAGGACCTGACTTAATTATTTTACATGATAATATTATGTAGTTTTCCAGAACCATTTGTAGAAAAACCCTTTTCCCAATGAACTATTGTGGCACCTTTGCCAAAATCCATTTTGCAAAGGGTTGTCTGTGGACTCTTTACCCTATTTCATTGGTCTATATGTCTTCACTTGTGCTGTTATCATACATATTGTTTAGAGTACTAGAGAGTCCTAGTAAGTTTGGAAATGAGAAAATATACATTCTCCACCTCTGTTCTCTTTAGAGGCTGTTTTCGCTACCCAGGGTCCCTTGAGCCTTCATATGTATTTTAGGATAGGTTTTTCTTTTTCTGTAAAAAATGTCATTGGGATTTTGATAGGAATTGCATTGAATCTACATGTCATTTTAGATAGCCTGGATCTGTTAACATGTTCTTGTTGTCAATCTCTGACCATGGGATTTACCATTTACTTATTTCTACGATTGTATTTTGTAATGTTTGTTTATTTATTTGAAGACAGTCTCACTTTGTTACCCTCGATAGAGTGCTATGGAGTCATAATTCACAGCAAATTCTTGGTGTCAAGCAACACTCTTACTTTAGCCTCCCTAGAAGCTGGAATACAGGCGGTCACCACAGTGCCCAGCTAGTTGCTGTTATTGTTGTTGTTTCCTAGAAACTGGATCTTCCTTTTGCTCAGGCTGGTCTTGAACTCCTATGCTCAGGCAATCCACCTATCTTGGCTTCCCACAGTGCTAGGATTATAGGCATGAGCTACCATGTCCATCCTGGCTTAGTTTTTAGTTTATAAATTTTTCACTTCCATGGTTAATTCCTGTCTTTTATTCTTTTTGTTAGATAAAATGAAAATATTTTTACAATTTCCTTTTAAAATTGTTTACAGCAGTGTGTAGAAATATAACTAAAAATAAAATCAAAGATAGGGAAGGACTACACTGATTGATTTTTATGTGTTGAACCATCCTTTGCAATTCAGGAATAAATCCTATTTTCCCATGGCATATTACCCCTTTAATAATGTTGCTTAAATCACTATGGTAGTATTCTGCTGAAGTTTTATATATCAATGTTCATATGGGATATTTATCTGTAGTTTTAATATCTCTGTCTTGCTTTGTTATCAGAGTAATGGTGGCCACAAAATAGATTTTGCTTCAATATCTTGATGATCCATTCTTTAATGCAAAAATATGTAGATTTATAATTTCTTGCTGTATTAAAATCTATATTAGCTTAATATGTTCTTCTTTGTCTCTTTTAATATTTTTTTCTACTATTAATATAGCCAACCCTAATTTCTTTTGGCTACACATGTGGAACTCTTTTTTCATCCTTTTAATTTAAATTTATTTGTCTTTTGATATTAAATGAGTCTCTTGTAAACAGCATACAGTTGGATACTGTTTTTATTAATTCTACAATTTTTTGTCTTTTAATTGGAAAGGTTGGTCTATTTACATTTAATGTAATTATTTAAAAGGAATAATTTTTTATTTGTTTGCTATACGTCTGATGGCTGGGCATCTTATTGAGAAGCTCCTCTATGTAAATTTGCCACTATTTTCTATTTGATTTCTATACGTTTGAGGGCTGGGGGCATCTTATTGAGAAGCTCCTCTATGTAAATAGTAAATATTCCCTTGGTGTTTTCAAAATACACTACCCTTTGGCTTTCAGCACTTTCTGTCATTGTGGTTTCATTGAATTCATTTTTCTTGGTGTTTGTTGTGTTTTTTATTTGTTTATATGCTTGTGGTCCATTAGATTTGAGAGGTTAAAGCCGTTATTTACTGAAACATTCTTACTGCCCCTGTGTTGCTCTCTCTCCCACTGGTAAGCACACAAAGCATGTGTTGGGTCACCTGACGGTATTCTGCAGGGTCTTTAAGCTCTGTTTTTACATTTTTTTTTCTTTTATTGGTTTGGTTCCTCAGACCAAATAATTTCAATTGTCTGACCTTTAAGATTGCAGATTCATTCTTTTACCTGTTCAAATCTGCCTTGGAATTCCTCCAGTGAATTTTTCATTTAAATTATATTACTTTTCAGCTACCTAATTTTTGTTTGTTTTTTTTCAAGTTAAATACATATTTTTAAATTTTTTTCATAGACATGTGTTTTTCAGGTTTCCACTTTTTGCCTTCACAAAATTAAAAAGGCTTAAAATTTAGTACAACAAGGTACATCTTTTTATATTTCCATATTTGCCATATGTTATTTTATGGTTTTTTTACACTTTTTTTTATTTCTTTGAGACCTTTAAAGCAACTGTTTTGTAGTATTTCTCTAGTAGAGCTTCCGTTTTTTGAACAATTTTTGCTGACTTCTGTTCCCTTTCTACAAGTTTTACTTGCTTTTTCTTTATAGTTTGTGATATTTTGTTGAAAACCAGACAGTTTAATAAAGTGATAACTCTAAAAAATCTTTCCCAGTGTTTCCTTTTATTTAAAATAAAATTAATTTTATTAATATATTTTGTTTAATCTAAAAACATCCAAAATATTATCATTTCAACATATAATCAATATTTTAAAAAATAAGACAGGTGCTAATGGAGACAGTTTTACTTCTTTCTTTTTAATTGGAGGATTTTTACTTCATTTTTCTTGCTTTATTGGACTTACTATGGAGAAGCATAGTATCAGACATTTAAGAAAAAGAAAAAAATACTAAATATGCTAAAAATAGTACTTATACACAAACATTTCCAGAAAGAATTAAAGAAGAGGTAGTACTTCCCAACTCATTCTATGAAGTCAATATTATCCTGATACCAAAACCAGATAAAGACATTATAGGACAATGTCTGAGACCAATGTGGGTCATGAACATCGATGCAAAAATTTTCAACAATATTTCAGCCAATTAAATTTAACAATATGGCGGCTCCTATGGCTCAGGGAGTAGGACATGAGCCCCATGTATGGAGGGTGGCAGGGTCGAACCCAGTCAAACTGCAACAACAACAAAAATAGCCAGGCATTGTGGCAGGTGCCTGGAGTCCAGCTACCTGGGAGGCTGAGGCAAGAGAATCATCTAAGTCCAAGAGCTGGAGGTTGCTGTGAGCTGTAACACCTCACCTTGGCACTCAATTGAGGGGGACAAAGTAAAACTCTGTCTCTAAAAAAAAAAAAAAGAAAAGAAAAAAATATTAACAATATATAAAAATTTATCCCATCTTTTCAATGTTACTGTTTTTGTTCTTGCTTTTACTTTCTAAAGGCATTCTCTGTACCAAGTAACAGAGTAATATATAAATTTAAGATTTTTCATGTCTTTCCTAAGTTGTGCTTTTTCCTGGGCAAGCATGGTCACTTTCTAATTTTTCCTTTTGCTTTTGCATGTTTGAACCTTTAATTTCTGGCTCATAAAAGAGGAAAATAAATAAGGGGCAACATAAATGTAGTTATGGCCACTTAAAGCTATTGGGAATTACTTTAGCTTGAATAAAAGGAGGGGCAGCATGTAGCAGCCACGGTCACATGCCTCTTTTCCATCAATTCTGCGACCAGCTGCATGAAACAGTTATCTCAGCACAGATCCCTGATATTTGAAGAAAAGGATGATATTGCCCACCTTGGCTCCCACAAACTGCATTTAAGCCTCTCCTTGAGTATGTGCACAGCTGCTTGGTAGGTATGGTGTTTGAGGATGAGGAGTTACTAGTGTGCCAATAGCTGAAATTCACTGGGAATATATTTCTGCTTATTATTCAGTCTTCCCCTTGAACTTTCAAGCTTCTAACATACTCCAAAGTTCCAAACTAGTTACATCAGAAAGATTCTGCCAGCATGATTCTTGGTGCCTCGTACAGTGCCATCATTCCTTTGATATATCTTTATCCATGGATTAAATTAAAAATAAAACCACCCATATTCATTTATTTATTTCTCAATCACTTCCAATCGATTCAAGTTAGATCAGTGATATTTCTGGTTGTAACTTACTATATTTTGTCTTTCATTGCTCCTTTTGTTTTATAACAAATATTCTCTTTTCTGTCTTTGGGCATTGTTTCTTGTGTAGTAATTCCAACATACGCATCACTAATGGGTTGGTCTCCAAATCTATTCCTTTTCCTTAAGTAGGAGTCCCTGTATTTCATGTGCATTAAAATTTTGTATTCTATCCTAGAGAATTTAGAGTCTGTTATCTTTTTTACTTCTATTGTTTGCTTTTAATCAGGCAGTTAATAGGCTGTACTTAGACTCTAAGCCTGTAAACTGAAATCTCCTATTAGTTTTTGTATCTAACTTATACTACTTAGAATGCAACTCTGCATGCATAAGTCAGAAATCAGTGAGAGATCAGAGCGTAGGTTATAAAAACAACTGGAATTTTCTGTGGTTTCCTCCTATCCATGATCTGTCCTTTCTGTGGACATCTCAGATAGTATTGATGGTCTTTCGGAGCTTTAAAGAAGAAAATGAATGGGTTTCTATATGGGATTGACTAGCCAATTTGGTACAATTTGGGCCTGCACTGAGGTAAAAATCTTCACAAATTGAAAATTCACCTGCCCCAATTTCTTCTGACACTATCTGACTACTTTTGTTTACTTTCTTGTGCCGTGATTGATTGTGAGTTTTTTTTTCATAATTTATAGTTAATTGCAGGAAGGATTCATTGATCTAATAGGAACTATGCTACCAGTATCCTGAAAATGAATAGTTAACTGTTGGGCAAGAATAAAAATATATTTTCAAAGAATAGTTGGGCTTTAGCCAAATCATCCATATTCTAAATTTGTAATTCTATAACAAACTTGGGAAGGTATTGTTTTGCTCCCAATATCTTATTTTGGAATTGACAGTCTTTACTGAATACCTTAATAATAATTGGCAAAATATCCTGAACTTGCAGTGTTTTAGATTCATTTTATTTAATTCTGGTAGGCATAACACAATAGAGATTTGCTAGCTTTTTAAAAAATTCTGAATTGAATTATGTTGTTAAATCCACCTGCTTCAAGGTGAAGTTCTTGCTATCATGCTTTGAAAGTCATATACTTTCAGAGTCCATTACAAGAAAGGTGCAGCAGGATTGCAGGCTTTGAGATACAACTTTTACTGCCCGAGGCTGTTATTTAAGCTGCAACACTGACTAAGATGATGTGATTATAATTTTTCAAAACATACTTACCATTTGCACTTGATCAAAAGACCAAGAAACAATTACCTACCATTTTTTCTTAGTATTTTCTACAAAAGCCAGAACTAAAACACATGAGACCTGAATTTGTACATGTATCCATGTTCTATTTAGCATTTTATTTTTTGTCATAAACATAACTAAGAGGTCTTAATAGTGTTCATTTAGAGATGTGATAAGAGCATATTCACAATTCTGATGAGCAGATGTTTTCCTGGTTTATTTTTTTGGCTATAATCAACAATAGAGCTCCTTTAAGAAAAATATCATGAAAATCTTTCAGCTCTCATATGTAATATAAACTATGATAGTTTGGATAACATTGCAAATGAATGCTGACTGCAGGGAAATGTGCTGGAAGAAAAGCACAGAGTAGGCAAACAGATTTTCAAAGATTTCTTCCTTATTATAATTTTGCAACAAGACTTTCTGCGGCTACCTGATACTGCTGACTTTTTATATGATCTAATCTTTCCCATAACTAAACTTTCCCTGTTTTACTTCCAAGATTTATCTCTTAAACATACCAGAATATAAATGGATCCTCTCTATATGAATATATACATATGGAATTTGGGGAGAAAATGTCAGTGGAAGGAGTTCCATGGGCTCACAGTTCAGTGAACCAACTCAACCTTGTGAAAATACAAAATTGTTAAAAATTAAGTCTCTGGAAATTATCCATTGGGGATGAAGCCAACTAATAGACATTGTTAAAGAAAATATACTAAATACTATAAAATGTATTATATCTTGTTAAGAATAAGGAACGTTTTTGTTACTTGAACAATATCCCATCACTTTTTTTCTTTCCTGTGGCATGAGCTGCATGTCCATCATTCTGGATGCCTGTGTCCCTCTGGTGACGTCTCAGACAAGATGCCCCCTCTTGTCTTCCTAACTCTAACCCGATTGGGAATATTAAAATGGGATTCCCAGAAGATAATCAGAAGAGGCAGAAATTCAGCATTTCTTAACTCCAAAGCTTTTGGTAACAGCAAGTGGGGTTTAGAATTCTGTTGCTCCTTTCCTCCTCCGGCTAGCTCCATGTATCAGAGTAACGGATCTAGCCCAGGCATGGAAAACTAACACTGTAATAATACAAAAGGTCAAAATGTATTTGGTTCACTGTGAAACAACTTACATGCTAGGACATTTTTTTTTTTTTGAGACAGAGCCTCAAGCTGTCCCCCTGGGTAGAGTGCTGTGGCATTACAGCTCACAGCAACCTCCCACTCCTGGGCTCAAGCGAGTCTCCTGCCTCCGCCTCCCAAGTAGCTGGGACCACAGGCGCCC
>CAUYTI010120489.1:0-25770 GCA_963575145.1 Galago senegalensis | reverse complement strand
CCAAACCCCATCCATGAAACCTCTCAATATAATTGAGAAGCCAGCTGCAGGAACATCTGGTTATCACAGTGACATTATACTGAGTCCTGACTGTTCAGTAGGAGTTTCCAGGAAAGAGCAGGGCAGGCACCCTGGCAGAGGGTACAGTGTAGGTAAACACTAGGAGGCCTGGACCGGAAAGGCAGGGCTGCTGCGTGGTGGACAGCAGAGGCCCCAGAGGACCAGGCACAGACAGAGGAGGCCTTGGAACCAGGCCCTGGGGATGACCTCTAAACACTGAGTCAGAGTAATGATCTCTGTTATAGGACCTCTTAGGGATTGTGGCTGGGGTGAAAGAAGGGCCAGCGGGTGAGATGCTGTAGGCAGGAAGCGGGTGTCTGCAAAGGACTCAAACCCTACCTGGCCCTCCACGGACAGAGGTGCTTCTACTTTTTCATCAACAGTGAGAGGGCTGGGCTTCCCCTTGGGCTTGGATGGGGTAGGGCAGACTTGGCAGACAAACTGACCTCAAAATGAGATCCTGAACTGGACTCCCACTGCCCAGGTTTCTGGATGATGCAGGTGGCAATGGCTGGGCTGTGGGGACACACACTGCTTGCACGGTATGTGGGATAGGAGGCTGGGAAGCTCAGAGGATGGGCCCCAAGATTCACGTGGCAAAGCCCTGAGTCTCAGAGGCCAGGAGGCCATCAGGACAGCAGAGAGCCCTGCAGACGTAACAGTGACCTCCAATAACAGGTCAGAGATTGGATGGACAATGAGCAAGGTGAGACCCGGGAGCAGAGTGCTGGGATCGCAGGTCTCTGCTTCCACTGGACATTCCTCCTGAGATGAGGAGGGTCAGTCATTCCTGCCAGCCTCTGAGAGGCAGTGACCTTGAAGAGCGATAGTGGCTTCTACTTGATACAGTGCACCATTAGCAACAACCTAACGCTCCTATTAATTCCACGAGATAGTCTATCACTGTCCTCATTTTACAGATGAGGAAACTGAGGCACAGAGAGGCCAAGCACCTCGTCCAAGGTGATACAGCTCATCAGTGGCAGAGCTGGGATTCAAACCCTGGAGTCTGGTCTGGAGTTCATGCTCTTAACCTCTACCCTAAAGCTCCTCTCACTGCAGTTTATAGTACAAGGTACTAAGTACTAAGGTGCTGTGTGCACAGGATGGCCTGGGGCTGGACGGTTTATCCTGTTTTTATTTTCTCACCCAGGATGTGACAAGTCAGCATGGGCCTAGAGGACAAATTCATTCATCCATCCACGTACTCAGCCACTCACCCACCTGTCCCTCCCTCCCTCCCTCCCTCTGTCCCTTCCTTCCTTCCTTCTTTCCTTCTTTCTTCCCTCCCTCCCTCCCTCTCTCCACCCCCGTCCTTCCCTCCTTTTCTTCCTTCTTTGAAAACTACTTAGTATGCCTTTCCTGCCCATCAGGCATCTAGAGTGTGCCTAGAACATAGTTAGGGGCTCGGGGGTGGTCTGGCCCCTGGCCCCAGCAGGACAAAGTACAGAGCTCGCCTCCTGTGAGCAGACCCCAAGTTAACACATCTGATCAGACTCCAGACTACAACTCAAAGTAAAGAAAAACCTCAGGATGGGAGCAAGTTAGGAGAACTAGGACTGGTCTTTTTCTAAGCCCATACCTGTCAAACCAGACAGACAGACAGACAGAGGCTGGGACAGCGAGTGGAGGCAATTACGGGCTGAGCCACAACCCACACCACACACTTCCGGCAACACAGCGAGATCGGGGGCGTCAATTATTTAAACCCTAATTAACATAGCTCTGCATGTCTTTTTTGGGGGCGCACTCAGAACACACGGCATTGTTATCGTGGAAGAAAAGAGAGAATGAAATATTGATGGGGTCGGCTTTGTTCTCAGCTCAGCAAGAGCGGGCTGGTTGTAGGAAGCAGATTCCCGCCGTTGCTGCAGCTTTAATTAGGAAGGTCGGTGGCTTCTCGAGCGTCTTGGATTCCTTTAATTTCCACAGAGGGAAGCGGCTTCTGAATTTTATTGAACACAGTTGAATTTTTATTTTCAAAAATCAAAACAGAAACAGTTCTTGGCATCTGTTATGAGCGCTGGGTGTTATTTGCTCTTTAGAGATAAAGTTGTTTTTATACGGGGGAGAGAGAGCCAGGGAAAAGCCGGCCGGAGATTTGTCCTGGGAAAGAGACTCAACTGGGAGACGGTAGTCAGCAGAAAAATAAACCTCTGCTCACTCGGCCCAGCTCAGCCGGGCTCCTGGCACTCTGGCTGGCCCAAGAAATCCATCTGACAATAAGCATTTGGGGCTGAGGTTGAGGCGGTTAACTCTTGGGGCACCGGAGTCTGACCCAGCTCCAGAAGTTTCTGGGGCAGGAAATGATGTGGGGAGAAGTTGCAGAAGCCCTAGGGATGGAGGGAAGGCCAGGCCAGGCCCCTGGAAGGAAAGGGAACCCAAGAAGGCGGATCCTGGTGGTACCCTCAAAGGTTAGCGTGGTCTCTGATCACCCAAAGCCAGGTCCAAGTAGGGTAAGAAAGGACTCGGGTTTAAGCAGTGTCCACTTCTTTTTCTCCTCTGGACAGGTTGGCTGATGGTTCGTTTATTTAGCATGTTCGACGTGTGTTCTAGAAGCAAGGCACCTAACAGGCACCGGGGAACAGAGCAACAGGGCTGCAGCTGCTGCCTGACCAGGGGACCAGGTGTTGTTTTAGGCCCTGGAGTCACAATGTTATTTAAGTAAGTCACATACATGCCACATGCATACACATACACACACACACACCCCACCACGCAGGTGCCAACCATAATCTAGGTTCTGGGGATGTGCAACAGAGCACAAAACGATCCAAACCCTGCCCTTGGGGAGCTGACCCCCTCCTGGGAGAGACACACAGTGAAAACACTAAATCAGGTGGTCACAATAGGCCTCCCTGAAGAGGTGACTTTTGAGTAGTCACCTAGGGACATAGGGCAGGTGGAAGCCATGAAAATCAATGATGTAAGAATATTTCAGGGAGAGGCAACAGCAAGTGCAAAGGCCCTGAGGCAGGTTACACTTGTAATGTTTAAAGGAATATCAAAGAGGCCAGTGTATGAAGGGGTGAGTTTATACAAGGCAGAATAAGGGTCAGGGAGGTATGGAGCACAGGTCACACAGGGCCCCTACGTTTCACTGCGTACACACGGGCTTTTAGCCTCTGGGAACTAGCAGAAGGTTCTGTATCTCTGCCTCATGCAGAGCTGTGTCAACCCCATCCAGATGCCCAGGAGGGAGTTGACCTCCGTAGGTCACAGGGACGCCCTGCTCAAAGGGACCATGCTTTTTAGGCAGAGATCAGCTGCTCTCTAAGAGGCTTTTTGCACCAGCCGCCACGAGAACACATTCCTCTGTAGCTTTTACACACATGTGCACACAGACGCTAACAGGATCACAGGACACACGTTTGCTGAAGCTGCGGCTTTTTTTGTTCTCACTCACTTATTTATTCAACAACTATTTTGTGGACTCCTAGAACCCAGGTGTTAGCTACTGTGGGCCTGGGCACACCCTGGAGAGCAGGGCAGACTGGGTCCCTACCTGAATAGATTTCACCTTCCAGTGGGAGAGATGGCTGATAAACAAATGTCCAAAAAACATGTAAAATATATTTCAGGCGAAGCCAAGTCCCATGCAGAAAAGTAAAACTGGCTGGCCCCACAGTTCTTGCCTGGGAAGATTTTGCCCCCCACCTCCCAGGGCACACTGGACCGTGCCTAGAGACATTTTTGATCTATAATAGCCTTTGGGAGGCAGGTGCTGGTGGCAGGTAGAGGTCAGAGATGCTGTTGAGAACCCTGCGATACACAGGACAGGGGCCCACAGCAAAGAATGATTCAGCACCAAATATCAATAGTGCTGAGGCTGAAAAGCTCTGGTTAGAGGTGAGATTGAGGAGAAGGAGACATTGCTTCCAGATGCTCAGGGAGGGTCCTCCTGAGGAGGTAACATTTCAGCAGAAACATGAGTAAAAGTGGAGATTCAACAGCAGGGGACAAGCATTCCAAGCAGAGGGAACAGCCACTGTGAAGGCTCTGAGGCAGCGAAGTATTTGATGTGTTCAAGAAATATCTGCAGACACAGCTCGACTTTTTAATGACTCGTGGATTAGATGCCTCAAGGATCATATATGTCACCCTGGAATAATTTCTCAACATTTTCTTCCCTTAAAAGGAGGGTATCTTGGGTGGCGCCTGTGGCTCAAAGAAGTTGGGCACCGGCGCCATATATGGGAGGTGGTAGGTTCAAACCCGGCCCCAGCCAAAAACTGCAGAAAAAAAAAAAAAGGAGGGTATCTTGCTCTTAGCAGAAGGGTTACTGGGGAGTTTACACCCTGCCTCTAAATTAGGCATCACAGTGGGAAAAGACGTCCCTCTGCAAACCCTTAGACTCGGATCTGCAGCCTCCTCTTCAGGAACAGGGACCAGGCATAAGGAGGGTAGATGCTCCGCTCCCATCTGCAAAACTGGGGCAGGATATTTGCAAACGTTTCATGTCCATGATATATTTATATTTTCACCTCCCAATAACCTAGAAAAGTTAACTTGTGTGGCGGTAATGACCCAACCCTCCATGTCATAGAGGAAACTGAACTTCAAGGAAAGGCGGGGCTTGTCCAAGGTTTCCCAGATGCTAGCGCAGGGCATCGGGTGGGCGTCCTGATTTCGGAGCCCCCACCCTTGTTTGTCCCTGTTCCCCAGCCACAGAGGCCGACAACCCATCCCCGATTTTATAAACAAAGCTCGGCTCTGAGATTTTCTTTCTCCCAGGCCCACACCCTCTTCGCCGTGACATTTCCTCTTCCCACCTCGAGGCTGCCTCCCAGGGCCCAGCCTCGCTGGAGGTTTTGATTAAAAATGCACCTTCTAATCTCATCAGAGGCCAGAAACATGCATATATGCAAATCAACATCTGCTCTCCTACTCAGGGAAGGAGCTTCCCCAAGTGCTCCGGGAAAAGAGGCCCAGCCCAGTGAACTCTGAAGGGACGACTCCAGAACATCCGAAAGTCACTTCAAAATCCCAGGGTCCCTGATGAAACTTCACTCTTAATGTAATTGGAGGTTCTACTTGAAGGAGCAATAACGGAGCAGTCCTGGCGTCCCCTGCCCTGGGCCAAGGCTCTGTGCTGATCAAACCTCCTCTCTGTTACAGGAGATGTGGCCTGGGCTGTGGTCTGGGGGAGCCCACCCCACTGGCCAACAAGGGAAGAGGGAGCTGGTGGTCACTTCTTTGTTTTAACGGGTTGTCTTTGCCAAACTAAAGGCACAGAACTCTGTTTGGGGAGAATTACTGTATGAGGAAGGGCCCACATGCCAGCTGCTGTAACAAGTAAACTTCAGAGCCTCTGCAGTGTAAGACAATGGAGCTCTGTCTCTCTCACTCCTGTGGCCTGCAGTGGTGGCGGGGAGAAAGGATGAGAATAATCCTGGGCTCAGTGCATCCATTGCAGGCTCCTTCCATCACGTGGCCCTGCCCTCTCAGAGGGAGTCTTCTCCGGGGCCGAAAGTGACATACATCATTTAATGCCCACATTCCAATGGCTAGAATTGAGTGGCAATGTCTTGCCCAGCCGCCAGTGAGGCTGGGAAATGCAATCTCGTGATGTGCCCAGAGAGGAACAGGAAAACCTGGAAAGGAGTGTTTGGGAGTGGTCTCTGTCCTAGCTGTCCTCACCGACAACTATAGAAGTAAAAGGACTTTAAGAGCACTGCTTCGTTTAGGTCCTTTGGATGTAAGCAACAGAAACAGACTAGCATCAGGAAGTTTATTGGCAGGACGACAAGGAATCACCAGCATGGATACGGCAGAGAGGTTCTGGGCACTGAGGGGGCAGCAACCACAGGCAGGGTGTCACAGGAGGAATGGCCGGGTCACAAGGCAGACCACTGCTGTGGTGAGGTGTCACGTATCTTTGGTTCCATGGACAAAGCCCCCATGAAGGTGCTGGGTGGATCACACCTAGATCACTTGCCTGGCCCCTGGCTGCAGAATAGAGGGAAGAGGACTGACCTTGTCCCACTACCTTCCATGGTAAGCACTTGAACTTGTCATTCCACCCAAACTACCCCTCTGAGGGAGAGAGGTTTTTCTCCAAAAGGAAACCAGGATGCTGGTTTCAGGAGATTGGGTGCTGGGACCCAATAAAGGCTGTTAATGAGATCAGAGCTCTTCCTTTATGGGTGGACTGCTGAGGACCCAAGAGGGGCAATCAGAGGAGAGACAGAACTGTAGTCCCAATCTTTTGATGGCTGTAGTCCCACCTTTTCTCTGGTGGCATATGGAATCTGGTGCCATTTTCTTTTTTGTAGCCTTTGAGGCCCAGTGTGTCTTTTCTGATGCTTCTGCCTTGTCAGGGTCTGCAGTCACCTTGGTCCTCTATTGAGGAGACGTGTCTGTTGGACACTTGATTTGCAGAGGTGGCCCATGTGATGGGGCTGCAGGGGTATAATAAGGGCATGAAAGCAAAAGTCATCTGTGGAAAAATAGCAGAGAAGGACCACAGAGTTGGCATTTGGATAGGTGGTTAACATCTGTGCCTCTAGGCTCCCCAACACTCTTTATGAAATATATATTTTTTAAAAAATGTATTTGTGTTTGATTATATTCCAAATGTGGGGTGGACATGTGTTGTTCTGTCTGCCCAGCATTCACATACCCTTTTGTTGGAAAAAGCACCCTAATTTCCTTTAGGGAATTGGCCTTCCTCCATTTTCAGGCCATGTAGTCACCTGGGACTGACTCATTCCCCAAGCTCCAGCAGGAACACATGACAGGACTCTGCCCAATCTCAACTGCAGTGATTGGCTCAGGAGTGAGCACATGACCCAATCTGGGCCAATCACATGCAGTTCTGGGACTTTGGCAAGAGCAATGGAGACAGAGGTGATCTCCTGTAGAGAAGGAGATAGGAGGTCCATCTGGAGTTGCTGGTGGCCGTCATTCCTGCCATAGGCTGAAATCACACTGAGGGAGCAAATGTAAAAATGGAGTCACAGATTCCTGTTGATATCTTGGGCCATCTGGGCCTTACTTCTAAGCATTTTGGCCCCATGACCTCATACATCCCCTTTTTTCTTAAACTGGTTTGAGCCAGTGTTTTCTTTATTTGCAAATTATAAATAAGATAATTCTTCATAATATAAAATATTAACAATGGTAGATAGGCTCAGGTGGTAGAATTAAAGAGAAAACTTTTACTTTTCTGAGTATTATACAATGAACTTAGATTACTTTTGTTATTAAAAAAAATTTGACATAAAAAATGTTTTCTGTTTCACCCATGCACAGTGACCAAAGCAACTTGTCCCTTGTGGGAGCCAAGAAATGCCCAGCAAGAAAAGAAGAGGAGGAGGAGACCACCAGTCCACTAAGGCCATTGTCAGTGTGATAGCTTCTTGCATACATTATCCCATTTCACCCCACAAAGGCCCAACCAAGCAGGTCCTCTTCACAGCCCTCTCTTCTCAGACAAGGCTCTAGGAGGTGACCTCTACCCCAAGGTGACACCATCAGTGATTTGCAAGGTGAGGATTCAGTTCAAGATTTTCCTGATGCCAAAACTCTCTTTCTGTTGTTCAGCATTGCAGCAGGTGAATGAGGCTCAATTCTAACCAGTCATCCGAGGAGGGCTGGTCACTATTGGAATGAGCCTTCAGATTGCAGAGGCCCTTAGACCAAGTCAGGGGGGTGAGGGTGGGACAGGAACAGAGGGAAGGACAAAGGTCAGTGAGATTTGTCTGAGCTGGTTCAGAACAACTGATTAATTCAATGACTATTATATTTTTTAAAAGTAAGTGTGTGTGTTTATGCACGTATGTCTGTGTATATGTGCGTACATCTATGTATAACGCCTATGTAACATCTATGTCTCGTTACATTTTTTATTTTTTTTGAGACAGAGCCTCAAGCTGTCACCCTGGGTAGAGTGCTGTGGCATCACAGCTCACAGCAACCTCCAACTCCTGGGCTCAAGCAATTCTCCTGCCTCCACCTCCCAAATAGCTGAGACTACAGGGGCCCACCACAACACCTGGCTATTTTTTGGTTGCAGCCATTGTTGTTGTTTGGTGGGCCTGGGCTGGATTCCAACCTGCCAGCTCCGGTGTATGTGGCTGGCGCCTTAGCTGCTTGAGCCACAGGTGCTGAGCCCTTATTACATTTATGTCCTTACAACTCCTATTGTTGGGGTGAACCACATGAATTTGATGGTATTAGACCATTTTGATCTGTAAAATGGTTCAACCCTATACCTATATCTATATCCAAACCCACATCTTTCTATGACTATATCCTTTTTTTTCCCACAAAAGAACAAAGATTTCTCTAAATCTGAGTCCCCCAACACCATCCCCTTTGGGATACCCTGAGATGGAGAAGAAGCAAGGCCTGGAGGACCCCAGGGCCAAGGAGGGCCACGAATAGCGACCCAGCATCTGTAGCTCTCCCCCTCAGCGGGACCAGCTGCCCGCCACTCCCTCTGCTGACCAGGGAAGGCCCTGATGCAGGGAGACAGCAATGGCCCACTTGACACCGACTTGCCACTGATGGGCAAGAAAGAGGCAGCTTATAAGGACAGCCCCAGGCCAGCATCCCTGGGGTGAGGTGGGAGGCTACTAGGCAGAGCAGGGGCAGAGGGAGGGAGGAAGTTCCACTATAGGCTCTTCTCTGGGCCTATCCAGCTTCTTTCTGTCTTCCCCATCTACAAGGAGTGCTCGACTCAACAGGCCCACCCTCCCCAGCCCTGCCTGCCTGGCTGGACCGCACCAGGCCGCTCACAAGCTCTGGGAACATGGCCCCAGGCGCCCCCTCCTCAGGCCCTGAGGCCTCTGGCTGCCCAGCTTGAGTCCCCAGCCGCCTACTCTGGCCGTGGGGCTGTTTGTGGAGCCATCCCAGGCAGCCCTGAGCTTCTGTCTTTCTATTTAGACAAACAAACAAAAGCCGGTTCGGTTACCATGGGCGGGCTGCGAGGCGTCCAACATAAACCAGGGCCGCCCGCCTGGCGTCTCCAAATGCCCTGGGTTCAGTTCAGGCGGTCCCAGGACATTTGTCTTGTTTCTGCTCTGGCCTTGTTACCCAGCTCTCCACGGCTCCTGAGAGGCTGTGTGAAATGAGCCCTGTTAACTTCTAGGCCGCAAAAGAAGGCTGGAACCCTCGAGTCCTCAGTCCTGGGCACGGCTGAAGCCGGCTTGGGCCCTTGAAGCCCCTACAGCATCCTGCTTCAGCGGAACTTGGGGACGGCCGGTCAAACACCCATTTATCAGATGGGAAAATTGAGGCCAGAGAGAAGGGACTTTTCAGGGTTACACAGTGCATTTGGTTACCACAGTGCATTTGGTACCTTTAAAAGCCATAGCCAGAGTCAGGAACTACCTAGTAGGATTTGAGGAGCAATTCCTAAAGGAATTTTCCCTCTGTGGATCTCCTCCCCAAGGTCCTGAATTTCTACCGTAAAAGTTCTGTTCCTCGAGACCAGATGTGCCAGTAAAAATCTCCTTGATGCTGTGTTAAGGAAAAAGAGCAAGGTTTGTGTAACTGTCTGAAAGTATTCAGTCTCTTACAACTATATGTGTGTGTGTATAAAATTTAAAAAGCCACACATACATGCTTGGATGTACATATTTGGCAGTGGATCCAAGAACCTCCTGGCAAAGGTTACCTCTGGGGAAAACAGCAGGATATACACAATTGTAGGAAGGCTGTCTTTTCCTTTTGCGCTCTTCTGTATAATTTTTACTAGGTGCATTTTTACTTTGCAATAATAAAAATAAAGGCAGACACTCACATAGCCCTTCCCTCGAGCAGGTTCTGTTCCTAGTGCTTTATATTCACTCATTTTATCCTTACAACAGCCCCACCGAGGAGTGTATTATTATTATTATCTCCATTTCACTGAGATGGTAAGCAGTTCACTTAAGGCCACACAAGCCAGTGTGGATTCTTTGGAATTTGAACCCTGAAAGCCCAGCTCCAAAGTATAGACATGTAGCCTCTATATTATTTGCTACTCTGTAGAAAACTACTTGACAAATAAATTAAGGAATGAAAAAGTGTGTTGTGGAGAGGAATGAGGAACAGCTGTGCAAATGGGTCAGCCTCCTCGGGGCTGCAAAGCCTTGGGCAATGAGAGGAGACTGGAGTTGCTGGAGTGTGTCTAGGAGCAGAGAATAGGGCAGGGCAGGAGGAGATGATGGGGGTGGGGTGGGGTGGCTGGTCCTGGAGCCACGGGCACTTGGAGGGTGGGGGAGAAAAGGGATGTATCCTCCAGGTCAAAGCCTGCCGAAATTCTGCTCATCCCCCACCATCTGAACCAGGACCCCGCCCCAGATTAAGGAAGATGCTGAGTTTCAGAACTTGCCCTTTCAGCGAATGTCAAGGGAGGGTCTTGGTTCCAGAGCTGTCCCCTCAAATTTACGACTATGGGATAAGAACAAATAGAGTTGACCATCGAGCAACAGGAAGGAGTTTGAATTTTCTCCCACCTCTGCCACCTCAGAGACAGCAAGACCAACCTCTCCTTTTCCTCCTCCTCCTCAGCCTACTCAAGTGAAGATGAGGACGATGAAGACTTTTGTGATGATCCACTTCCACTGAATCCAGCGGTTCTCAACCTGTGGAACTGTATTAAAGGGTTGCACCATTAGGAAGGTTGAGAACCACTGACGTAATCAATAGTAAATATGTTTTCTCATCCTTATGATTTTCTTAATAACATTTCTACCCTCTAGCTTACTTTGTTATAAGAATACAGCATATAGCACATATAACCTATAAAATACGTGCCAATCAACTGTTTATGTGACTGGTAAGGTCCCTGCCCCCAGAGATAGCCACCATCTGGGCTTTCTCATAATGTTTATTTTGTCTCCTCTAAAAGTTATTTTATCATTCATGTACACGAATGTAAATGTGTACATGCATGTAAATGTATGTAAATAGGAACGTAAATGTGTACACATATGCAAATGTATGTAAATATGAATGTAAATGTGTACATGTATGTAAATGTATGCAAATATGGCATAAGGTTTGATTTTACTCCTTTTGGCCCTTTACACAAATGGAATCATGCAGAATGTGTTGCTTTATTTACTCAGCATCCTGTTTGTGAGTCATCCATGTTGTTGCACAGATCAATATGCTGATCATTTCCATCAGTCTTCAGTACTTCACTGTATTGCCCTCAACCTCTGAGTTGTTCAAGGGTCGTGTAGAAGAATAAATACATAGAAATAATAATATGACAGATTGAAGATAGTCACAGATTCTTTGGCAGCCTCCCATGGAGAAGTGAGTTCCATCCTTCCTCTTCCTGGACTTGGGTGATCTGTGTCTACCTGGATGACAAGGAATTGATCAGCTCTATTGCTGATGTTGTTTCCAAAGCTGGTTTCTTTGGTACAACACCACCATGTGTGAATATAGGCTCACAATTCTTACTATGTGCTGATGAGTGGAATTTCTGGGTATGGTCTATATCTTCAGCTCTTCCAATCATGTCTCACCACCTCTTTCAGTCCCACCAGAAGTGCCTAAGCTTTTGATATGAATTGTACCTCATCACAGATTTAATTTCCACCCCTCTGATAACTAATGAGGTCAGTCTCCAATTTATATATCTATCAGCCATTTGGTTTTTCCCTTTTGTGAGATGCCTGTTTAAAATATCTCCCTATTTGTCTACTGACTTTCTAGGACTTAAACATTTATTTCATTTCTAACCTTTAAATATTGAGAAACTTTGTACTGAAAAATAGATTTCTGGCTACAGCCAAGAAAATAGATTCTGACCACCCTAGTTTGGAGTTCCTGTGTGGTGCTGATTGGATGGGCTGAGTAGTAGAGCATTCCTTTAGTCAGGGTATGGGTCACCAGGGTCCCACAGTGCCTACTGACAGGCCTACTTCATTCAATCCTATGCCACAACCACCAGACATTTGGATTTGGGACCTCTGACTAATTGTCTCAGAGCTGGGTTGACCATCCCATCTCTATATCCACTTGCTTTTCACCCAACCTACTGTGGTGGATTAATCACAGAAATGGCCCCATGTTTGTTCATGCCTCTTGTATTTCTGTCCTTTGGTAGTGTCCTCCATGTGACTCACTGTGGCCAATGGAACAGGAGCAACACAAGCAGACTTGCAACGCATGTGAGCATAGAGGTTTGCCCTCTTGCAGCTCTCAACGCCCTAAGACCAGGGCTAGACTGCTGGAGAATGAGCAATGACACACATGTGTAGAGAAGCCAAAGTAATCCCAGACAGCCCAGCTGAGACCATCTTCATCCCATCTGCAGTCAACTAGTGGATCAGCTGGAGCATGAACAAGCCCAGTCAAGATGAACCAAAACCGGCCTAGACCAGAAGAAACATTCAGCTAAGTTTAGCCCAAATTGCTGTCCCACAGAGTTGTGAAATAACAAAGGAGTGTTTTTAAAGCTACTAAAGTTTTGGAATGTTTTGCTATACAGCCAATCTAATTGATTTTCCATAAACCCCAAAATGTCAGGGAGAAATAAAGATAGTTGAAACCAGCTTCCACATCCATCTCCAGGTGGGGAAATAGCTAATCTCAGGCCCTGGGTCCTCCTTCTCTGAGTGGCTGGAGGACTGACTTGCGCTCCCCACTTTCCCAAGCCCAACTCCCAATCTCCTTTACTTCCCATCCCCATCCCAGATCCTCACCTGCCTGGTTCACTGTGACTTCACCATCCTACAGAAAGTCCAGGAAATAACCCAGTGTAATTGGTTCATATTTTCTCACCTTAATTAAAAGTCCAAATGGGAATATTGGCAGTTTAGGCCTTCATTTGAAAAACGAGTCATATTCCCATTAATAGGAACGTCTAATTAAGACATCCGTTAAAAGTCCGTAACATCAAGTTAATGGGGGAAAGCCAGGAGGAATTCAATTAGATTTTATTTCTATAAAACTAATATTAGCAACTTAAAAAAAATGTGCCCAATGCTGATTGTTATTCATAAAATGTTCTCTGAGCATTAGAATGGGAGTCTCGTTTAGATACCCTTAGAGATTGGGCTAAACTCTAGCAAGACATAGAGAGCTGTTGCAACAAGTTCTGAGCTCAGAAGATGGAATTCTCGGCTTCCCATCCTAGTGGTCCTAACCAAAGGAGCTCCAGTCTGGGGACCTGGAGACCCATATTCTTGCTGAGGGTCTTTGGCCAAGCCACTTACCTTCTGTGCATTCAGCTTATTCTTTTTCTTTTTCTTTTTTTTTTTTTTTTTTTTTTGAGACAGAGCCTCAAGCTATCCCCCTGGGTAGAGTGCTATGGCATCACAGCTCACAGCAACCTCCAATTCCTGGGCTCAAGTGAGTCTCCTGCCTTAGCCTCCCAAGTAGCTGGGACCACAGGCACCTGCCACAATGCCCGGCTATTTTTTGGTTGCAGCCATCATTGTTGTCTGGCGGGCCCAGGCTGGATTCGAATCTGCCACCTTAGGTGTATGTGGCTGGCGCCTTAGCCACTTGAGCCACAGGTGCCGAGCCAGCTTATTCTTTTTCAAATAAAGATAGCAGTTCTGATTTTGACTTAATGTTTCATAGGTGTGTCTTCATGCCACAGATAATTCAGATGAAGACTTTTAAGGAGATGGACATGGTCCAAAGGGAAGCAAGAGGAGGAGGAAGGGGTCTAGATTGCAGCCAGGCAATCTGTAATATGCTTCCAGAGGGATTCCTCTAGAATGCAGTGGGCACTCAATTAATAGCAACTATTGTCTTTTGTAGCAACAGTTTAGGTTTTGTGAAAAAAAATTGTAATAACTTTCCTTTTTTGGTACATTTTTTAAGATACAGGTTCATTTAAAAAATATAACCGATTAGAAAAATGTAAAAATGAAAGGCAAAACAAAAATCCCTCTAAATAACCATTGTTTACATCAGTGCACTCTCCTGCATACTCACTGATGGAAGGGTAGACCAATAGAAAGAAGGAATGATCAATCAGAGCAGAAACAAGATACAGACATGGGCTCCTACTATGTACGTTACCTTGAATAAAACCTACTGAATATGTTTAGCTTGAGTTTAATGGAAGAAAGCAAACTGCTGGGAAGCAGAAAATTTTGTTGAATATTTCAGGAGATATTCATTCCTAAAAGAATAAAGTTTAAGAATAAAAAATGGGAAAACATTAAAATGGGAAACATCAGAGGGAAAGCTTTTGGCTGCAAGTAATAGAAAAACAGACCACATTGGCTTAAATAGGAAGAGAATGTATGCATTTAAAGATGTCAGGTGTTTGAAGGCTTCCAGTCATTCAAAAGCCAGTTCAAGAATCTCATCAAGGACTGGAAATTGTTCTCTGCTTCTCTCTGCTTCCTCACAGCTGGCTCTGCCCTGAGGATGGTTTCATTACAGCTGTCTCAGTGCTAAAGTAACTAATCTTACAGAGCTATTATTTATCTATTTTCTCTGCAGTCCTCAAACCACTTAAAAGGAAGCTTTTATCATTGTACCTCTTTTATAGGCAAAAAAAAAGGGAAGACTCAGAGAGGTTAAGGAGGAATTTGTTCAGGATCACACAGCTAGCAAGTGGGAGAAGCAGAATTGCAAAGAATCTGGAACAGATTGCATAACTGGTCCTGATTTCTCACCCTCTGTGTGTAACTTTACAGGAACTCCCAGTAAAGCGGTGGAATATATTTCCTCATCCTTCTCTTTGAGTTCAAGTAGGTGACTTCCATGGCCAAGATTATGAGACAGAAGTGACAGTGTGCTAATTTTGAGTGTGGGCCTTAAGTGGTTATAAGCTAACTGGACTTTGCTTTGAGAACATGCCCTGGCTAGCTCACTGGACCAAGGAGGACAATGGACAAGAAGAACAGACTTTCAGATCTTCAAGTTGAACAGGGCTACCTCAGCTCTACAGCCTGGACCAGATGATTTCTAGCTGACACACAGATATACAAACAAGCATAGCTACAAGTCAATGGAGCTATTCCAGCCAACCCACAGAGGCTAAATCAGGGGTCCTCAAACTTTTAAAACAGGGGCCAGTTCACTGTCCCTCAGACTGTTGGAGGGCCGGACTGCAGGCCCTGGGATGAGTCCGCTCCTAAGCAGGACTGGCAGTGGGGGCAAAAACATCCCATGGGCCAGATAAATGTCCTAGGTGGGCCACATGTGGCCCGCAGGCCTTAGTTTGAGGACGCCTGGGTTAAATTAATAGGCATTGTTACGAGCCATAATGATACATATTGTTAGGAGCTGTTTGTGTTTGTTTGTTACACAGCATTATGATAGCTGTAGCTGACTAACACAGTCTTACTCTAGCAGCTATGCTCTTAACTACTGCTCTATTTGCCCATGTGTGTGTTTGTTTACCCTCCACTACATGGGAACTGTTCTTCCTGAGTGAGGTGAGGGCTAGAGGCTGAGAGAGAGGTCTTGCAGCCAGGCAGAAAACCACAGGACTCTGGGGCTGCAGAGGGCTGCATCTCTGATGCAGGGCTGAGTAACCAGCTAGTGCCAAGTCTCTCAATTATTCGTTGTTTTAGATCCATACAAAACACTTGATGCATTATTGCCAGCAAGGCGCACCTCTGGCTTTGTCTGGATGCCCCACCCCCTTTTAATCCATTTCTCTTGTAGCTGGGCTTATGTCTATTTTTGGAAACCAAGGCAGTACAGAGGGCAGGCAGTTCTAATTAGTACTTCCCCAGGCCTGGGTCAGGAGAACAGCTGGGGCAGAAACTCTGACCCTTACCAGGTGAGTTGGCACCGTGTCAGTTCAGCCCCTGCCCTGTCTCAGTCCAGCCCCCCTGGATTGCTCTCAGGTTTCTCAGACTTCCTCTGTTCTCTATGCCTTATATATGCGGTTCTTCTCACTGGAACATTCGGTCACCTGGTGTCTTAAGATAAGTTCTCTGGAAACAGATTGACGCGGAGAGTCTTCACAAGTGACTTTCTGAAAAATTGTTCCCAGGAGAAAATTGTCAAGAGAGGGTTCAGTGGGAGCCTAGCCTCAGTCCAATTCCTCAGGGAGCTCTGGAGAGTGAATAACACCAGAGTTGGTCCACCTTAAGGCAGGGGAGCTGCCATTTTGTGCCCCCACAGCGGTCATTGACTGAGTCAATACCCTCAAGGCAGTAGTGGTGGAGTGGCTCCCTGTCCAAGCAGACAGCTGTCTGGAGAGGGGCACCCATGAGCCATTAGTCGCTCACTGGTGACATGGTGCACCAGTGCTGATGACCACTGGCTGACCCCTACTCATCCTTTAGGTTTCAACTGTACTGCTGTTCCCTCCAGGAAGCCTTCCCAGAATTCTCTCTTCTCGGCTGTGTTGGCTGGTGCTCATCTATGCTCACCTTGTTCTTTCTCCCTCCCCCTTCTAACTTCCAGCATGTAAATATTAAACGTTAATGCAGTGACTGTCTTCCCATTAGTGTCACCACCAGGAAGGCAGGGACTGTGGCAGCCGTGTTCATTGTTGTATCTTCAGTATCTGGCATATAGTAGTTGCTCAGTAAATTTTTATGGAAGGGAAAAAAGAGGGGAGGAAGGAGGGGAAGGAGGAGAAAAGAAGGGAAACAGAGAAGGGAGGGGAGGAGGGAGGAAGAGAAAGCATAGAAGTAGGAGAGAGAGAAAGGAGTGAAGGGAGAAATGAGAGAAATATAGGCAGATGGGTTATGGCCAAGAATTCTTAGAATGAATCCTTAAACTCTAAGTCTGGGAGGACAGGGTCATCTCCAGGCCATGCATTGAGATGTCTGTGAAACATGAACTGAGCCAGAATTAAAAGTAACCAGAGGACCTGCCCCTAGTTTCCTGAGGCTCTGAGAACCAGCAGTGTGTCATTTTGGCTGGAACTAGCGACTGTTATCCTGGAAGCAATTCTGGCTGCCTCTTGAAGGAGAGCCCCTGTTTCTCCGTGGCAGTCCCGACCACTCCCAGGGCTTCTACAGACCAGAGATCCAGACCTCAGATTTCCCCTCCACACTCCTTGACCCTCTCAGATGCAGATTAGAGCTATGAAGTCCAGCAGAGATCATCTTGTCCAGCCCTGTCCCTGAAAAAATGGGGAAACTGAGGCACAGAGAAGGTCACATTGGTCTAAGATCATGTGCCAAGCCCAAAGCATCACGAAGCTGAGAATCTAGAACTGCAGGGCCCACACTGTGCTGCATCTTCCATCTCAGGCAGACCCTGCACACTCTTAGGCTCAACTCTGAGATCGGCCAAAATGAATTTGATCCTGGGGGAGAGCTTAGGGGCGGGTGAACCTGCCACAGCAGGAGAGCAGAAGGCATGAGCAGAAGTGGGGGCCCAACCTTCTTCACTGAGACCTGATGGGCTGCCCCGCTGTAGATGCCACGGTTGAGTTGCCACATTCAGGCCACAGCCATGGACTTAAGGAAATATCCTTGAGAATCACTGAGTTCAAGTCTCTCCTAGTACAAAAGGTAAACTGAGGCCCCAGGGAAATAGGAACAGAACCAAAAGATGCAGTCACCTTTAGTGCAGAACCAGGACTAGAACTCAGCTTGTATTGTCCCTTAGTCTTGATTTTGTGGCAAAAGGTACCTATTCCCTACCCACAGCCCTCACTCATGTCTTCTTCCTGCCTGTTAACTCAGTCCCAGTCACTGGGAGGGAAAGATCGGTCTGTGAATGATGGCTTATCTTACTAACCACAGAGAGGAAGACAGTGGTTCTCAACCTTCCTAATGCCACCATGTATTTTCATTGTTACAAAGGGGTCGCAACCCACAGGTTGAGAACTGCTGCCTTAGGAGGAAGCTTTTCCCTTGATCCCCTTTCTTTCTGCCATGGATGCAGATGTGAGAACCAGAGTGCCAGCAGCCATTTTGGGACAAGCCATTTGGAGGCAGAAAAAAACCATGCAGACCAACGTCAACATGATATAGATGGAGGAACGGAAAGCTGAAAGGATCCTTAGACCTCCAGCCCATGACGGAGTAGCTGAACCAGTACTCCCAAGTGCCAGCCTCTAGATATCTTGTTATGGGAAATAAAACCCTATAAACTTAGATCACAATAGTAGGTTTTCTGTTCCTTGAAGCTGGGGGCATTCTCACCCAATAAAGACACTTCCCGCACAATATCTTAACTACCCTGGGAGGTGGCCCAGTCATGTCCAAGCACACCCATTTCATGGATGGAGCAATAGTAGAGAATGAATTGGGTTTAAGCCTTTCCCTTGAAGGCTTGCAAACTCCAGATTTGCAGAAAAGATGCACATTTCATTTGGACTCAGGCTTGTAGTGCAAAGTGGGTGGAAATGTGTTCTCCAAACAAATATCGTCCCAGCACATCGTGTGGGTCCTGGATTTGCAGCAGTATCAAATAGCACTGAATTAGGCCATGGCTCGGAAACCCTGGCTGCTGCCCCCACTAGTTCTTCTGGGGCTTTGTCCTGGGAGTGCGGTGGTGGGGTCAGCAGTGGAGGGGGAGGAAGCACAATGGGTCTCAATGGCTGAGTGAAAATGGCTTCATTTGGAAGGGTGGGTGGAATCTTGCCATTAGAGACTGTTAGCTGCATAAGAACTGCTTCAATCAACACGGGATAAGGACATGCAGGCACCAGATCTGTATGTCCTGCCAGCTGACTGTCATTGCACCCTGAAATCTGTTGGTAAAGCCAGACCAAGTTATGGTGCACCCTAGCCCCTTCCAGGTCTCTGGAGAACTGTGGCCCCCACTGCACAGAACCTTCAGAGAAGCTTACCTCCTGGGTGCCACAGTGCTGGGGTCTAAATGCCTTCCCAGCCAGGCCTCAGCCTGGCTAGAGCCGAGTCTCGTTTAAAGGGAAGAAGGAGTCTGTCTTGTTCAGTTGGAATGTTTGCAGAAGCCAGGGGGTTCCTCTTGGAGGAAATCCTAAGTTCCCCAGTTTGCGGGAACCCTTTTTATTGTTTCTCACAGAGACCTGTATCCTGGTGAGTTAATTCCAGCTGCTGTGATGAACACACACTAACATGTCAGTGGCTCGACATGGCAAAAGTTTACTTTCTCACTCACAGTATTAGTTTAAGGCAGGAGTTCCTGGTAGATAGATGACTTCCACGTGGCCATGGGGATGTAGGTTCTTTCTGTGTTTTGGTTTCACCCTCCCCAGGCCTCTATAATCATCTGTAGATGATCAGAAATGAGGGAAGGCGGCCTGCTTCTTTAGTTCCATGGGAAACTGAAGTTAAGTAACTTGCTCAAAGCCCCATAGGATCCCACAGGGGATCCACACATCCAGCTGCATGCTCCACAGACAGCTGCAAGGGACATCTTCCTCTCCGGAGCCCTCTCTCACTACCCCAACTCCACACGGGCAATCTCGTGACTTTTGTCAGCCCAAGTCTCCACGCCCTGGGGTCCCCTGGCTGTCTCCTCCCTCTCCAGAGCTCTGAACATTGTGTGCTCTTCTGGCAGCTTAGTGTATCCCGTCTACCTCTCGGGCCTGTATTCCTGGCTGTGCTTCCTGCCACCACGGAGCTCACAATGCCATTGTCACAATGACATTATTACCCTCTTGAGACCAACATGGCACATATGCATGGTGCCAAGCAAGTGCAGGACCTTCTGCTTGAATACTGAACAATGTAGAAATATCAGGCTGGTGCTGTGACTCACAGCAAACACAGCAAGGAGCTCAAGGAGTCTGGGGTCCTGGGTTCAGGTTCAGCTCCTGCTCCCACTCAGCTTACTGGCTGAGTGATCCAGGGCAGGTGGGTTTGTTAGTTACCCTTCCCAGGCTGCGTGTAGTCCGATCGTCTATAAAATGGGGTAACAGGCCCCCAGGTCCTATAGCTGGCCAGAGGAGCCAGTGAGACGGTGATACAGAGCACTATCATGGCATCTGGTCATTTTAAAAACACAGTGATGGGCGGCGTCTATAGCTCAAAGGAGTAGGGCACTGGCCCCATGTGCTGGAGGTAGTGGGTTCAAATCTAGCCCCGACCAAAAACTGAAAAAAACAAACAAACCACAGTGACTGGCAGGGGTTTGCTCCAGGGGGTTCCTGGTGGCTCCAGGTGTCTTCGTTTGCCCTCCAGACCCAATCTCCATCCTCTACACCAGCGTTTCTCAACCTTTTTGATCCCACGGCACGCTTGAACCTACAGTTAAACTTCATGGCAAGCTTACATTATGTTGATCAAAAAAAAATAAAGAGTTAAAAAATATATTTGCTGTGCTTTGAACTTCTTTTGAAAATAATTTAGTTAATGATCTTTAAAAGTTTTCCTGACATACCTAAGATACTCTCAGGGCACACCAGTTGAAAATCACTGCTCTCTGGCTTGAGAGAACGGTATCTGTGGACAGCAGCCGGGGCTTCCTGACTCTCTCGGTTCTGGTTGGGTTTGGCCCATCCTGGTCTCCTACAGGACCGTGAAGGGTGTGAGGGAAGTGGGTGAAGACGTCTGTTCCTGCAGCACTCAGGTGCCAGGCCTCAGCTGCACCCTGTCCTGAAAGCAGCCCTCTCTGTGAGCCACGCTCCCGCACTTCATAACAAGTTTCCATTTGCTTACGTCTGTGGATACCAACCCCGAGGTGCTGCGTCCTCCCTCGCCAGGTCCTCAGACCAGCCCATGCCTTTGGAAATAGTCTCTTTATTAACCTTGCCTCTAGCTGCCCTAATTGGATTCACTGTGTGTTTCCTTCAAGGGTCTGACTGAGCCACCACTGTTCATTATTTTTATAATATATACACTCTTATCTTTTTCAAGAATACTTTTTCCCCATTCATGGTCACAGTTTTGTCTGTGGCACAACAAACCCTTACTTGACAGCCCAGGAGTCAAAGACCCAGAGAGGTAAAGTGCCTGGCTCAACGTCACACAGCAAAGGCACAGGCAGCCAGCAGGCAGATGCAGAGTCTATGACCATCTCCACTGGTTACATTTCTCCAGGTTGAATGGCACAATGGAGTAAAAGAAGCTTGTTTCCTCCCGGGCCAAGAGAGGAAACTTTCAGACACAATGATCAGAGGAACTGGGTTGTGGCAGAGACTTCAGGCAAGGGCCAGAAAAACAGCAAAGGATTCAGAGCTCAAGACTTCAGTTTTCAATAATAAATAAACGCCAAGATCAGGCCTTGACATGGAAGCCTTGGGGAGTCTGCAGCCAGCATGGGGTGCCCAGGAAGCCGCCTGCCGTCAGCCTACAGGATTCTCTGGTCATTGTCCAAATGGTCGGTGGGACAGGGTCTTGGGGGGATAATCTTCAAACCCCAAAGGAGAGGAGAAGTGAATATTTTGGGATGATCCCTTTTTTCATACAAATAAAGAGGCTCTTAGAAGTCGTATCAGGTGTCTGAATTTCCTTGACTGTATATTAATCCGCTTTCATGTGAATTATGCAAAATTGTCATGGAGGAAGGAGCAGCTGGACATTGGATGGGTAGCTCCGGAATCAAAGGGGACCCACGCTGCGCTTTAGCCTCTGCAGAGAGGCTCATAGGGACAGGGCTGCTCTGTGACGCCCCAGTCTTCCTCAGACCCATGGGCAAACATGTGCCCAGAGGGAGCCAGGGAGGCCCAGGGCCAACAGTGAGGACGGGGTCAGCTAGGGAACAAGTCCAATGTCCCATCTGAAGGAGCCACTTCTGAATTCCAGTCGGTGGTTGCTAGACTGGCATACAACTCCAGTGAGTCAAGACCCTCTGATTTTTAAAGAAAAGCCAAAAAGCCAGGTTTTTACAGGCAATTTTCCAGTCTTTAAATATGGATGATAAATTTTGATTTCTTAGAGATATTAGGTAAACTAAGCAGAAGCCACCATGGGTTGCCAGAGTGTAACCGCTGCCGGTTCAGTGTGTCAGAAGGGTGTCTGTGCTGAGGCTTGGGAAAGTAGCAGGAGTTTTTGATTTGGGCTGAAATTAGGTAAAGACCTTCACTTTTGTTCTCTTTCCCTTCTCTTGTTGTCCTCCTTGGACGCCTTCCCCTGCTAAACTCAGTTTTCTAGTATGAGAGAGCCAGCACGGGGTTAGGGAGTCTGTCTTTGGAGATGTGGCCTCCAATGAAGGTCAAACCAAGGTTAAATGAGGTCCTAAGGGCCCTGATCTGTTAGAATTGGCATCCCTCCCTCCTTTCTCTCTCTTTCTCCTCCAAGCACGAGCTTGGGAAAGGTCATGTGAAGATGCAGCAAGAAGGTGGCCGTCCACAAGACAGGAAGAGAGCCCTCACCAGAAACCGACCATGTTGGACTCTAATCTCAGACTTCTGGCCTCCAGGACTGTGAAAAAAATAAGTTTCCATTGTTTAAACCATCCAGCTTGTGGTATTTTGTGGTGGCAGCTTGGGCAGACTAAGACAGGGTCTGAGCTTTTGGTGTCAGTCACTCATGTCCCAGACTCTCACTTCTAATCTCTGTATGGGGGCATCCCTTCCTCACAGGGCTTGTAGATGGGTCCCTGGTAAGTATGGAGACCTGTGATCTGGCAGGGGGTGCAAAGGACCCCTGAGGACCCCCAGCTACCTGATAAACATATAGCAGGTATGACAACTAGACAATACAGGGCCTTTCTAGGAGGAAGGATTTTAATTCAGGGAGATTGATCTGTCCTTGAAATGTGGTGGGGTGGGAGTGATGGAAGCAAGAACTGGGAAAGTGACTGATGATGACTTTTAGGAAATCGGGAAGTACATGAATTATGATGAAGTGCTGTCAATAACCTCAACTACTTACGGACCCAGGACAGGAGCGTCTCGGGAGGAATTTGGGCATCGCGGGCGGGAAGCCACCTGCTGCTGGTGTGTGCAACCACACATTTCCTTCTTCCCTGCTTTTCTCTCAGCCAGTGATCATAATGTCCCTCAAGGTGTTTCTTTATACCTGAGTACTGAAACTTTACAATGTGCCCTATATAGAACTGTAGAGATAAACTAGCAGGCTCTGAATTTGGTCCAGGTTCCAGATCCAGCCAGTTCCCTTGTTCCAGGACCAGAATACTCCTTGGTCCAGCTGGGGCTTGGACAAAGTCAGCAGGTGCTCTCTGGAGGGTGATCCTCTCCCTCGGGGCTAAAGAGACCTCTCGATTTGGAATTTGTTGCCAGGCATTCTGTCCTATTCAGCCTTCCAGGCAGCTGCCACTGGGAGTCTCCCAGAGCATCTTTGCGGATTTTCTGGGGGACATCTGTCCTCAGCCTCCACTAGTGTGGGAAGTTCCCATTCACACCTCTCCCCTAGTGTGGGAATCAAAAACCGTGGAAGGCTGTGGGCTCAGTCATGCCTAGATTTGAATCCTGGCCCTAACTTCAGAGCTGTGCACTTTGGACCTTGCTAAATTCAAGCTTCAGCTCTTTGCTTACACACTGGGGGTCAAAACTCGCAAGATCCAAGGGAGGAGTGTTCAGAGATGAAACACCAGCACTCTCACTGGTCTCTTGCTGGTGTTGGGTCTCCTTGGTCCGGTCCAGAATGTGAGCGGACATTGGGAGATGTGGCAAATTCAGAGGGACAAACTCTGCCCCTTTAAAGAACATTTTCACCCAGACTTTTACTCTTGGCTACAGTGAATTAGGAAGGCCCATTGGCTGAGATTAGGACAATATACTTGTCCAGAAGCATCACAAATGCTTTGTGGGGGCATTTGGTGCTCTCATAGAGTCAGCCACACAAATCCAACCACCTCTGAAATCTGCTCTGCCTTACCCGGCAGGGGACCGTGGCTCTTGGAGTAAGATGCAAGGGCCACCTTCTCGAGTTCTGAGCTTAAGCTTGTTGTTATTGGATGCTCAGGCTGGCATCTGTGTGATAACCCCAGAGCTAGAATACTCAGGCCAGAGAGAGATGGGAAAATCCTCAACATGTGTCTGCTGGCAGATGATGACTAAGCCGCCCTTGTCACCACCAGGCCTTGTCACAGTAGAATCATGTTTGTCAGACATGGATTGTAACCCTAAGGTTATCAGACAAGGCCAAGGGGCAGAGAGAGGGTGTTTGCACTGACACCTTTGATTGCTTCTCCTGGAGGCATGGAGACCTGCAGAGGTAAATCTCAGAGAGAGACCTTTCCAGCCCCAGCAAGAGGCCAGTCCCCAGGAAACCACAATTTCTTTCCACAGAGGGTGATGGATTGAGACATATAATTAATATATGTCTATATATTTATATATAAAAACCCTTACAAATCACATCCCTCGAGCCAGGTCTTTAAATAATGGAAGACGGTAGATTACTGCTTTATTAGTCCCTTCCAAAAGCTTATAAAAATTATCTTTTGCCGCTGGGAAGACATTTTATCAGAATTTATGGCAACTCAGAGAGTCTTGAGATATCAGCTTCAGGAACTAAGAAGCTTTCTGTGGCTCTTTCCGATGCAGACAGACCCTGGCCTCCGCTCTCCTTGTAAATTAAAATCTCTAACATTATCTACTTTATGAAATAAGACACTTGGCTCTCCTGTCTTGAGCCTGCTGCTTAATTAATATAGACTTGAGAAGGGAAAAGCTGTAGATGTAAGTGAGTGGCTCTGGTACGTGGGCGAGGGACAGAGGGAGAGAGTCTGGAAGAAAGAACACCCCGAATATGCCCCTCCAGGGGCAAGTCTTCGACTTGAGGGTAAACAGGTCACACTACAGGCTTGCAGAGATTTTCCTTTGCATGGTCCCTGGCCAGGACTTCATTACTTCTTAGCCAGCCTTCCCCTGGGTCTCGTTTCTCCCATACTGGAGGTCATTGAGCTGGGTGTTTCCACTTATCCTTTTCCAGGGAAACTCAGGCTTTGCCACCAGAGTCTCACCAGAGCAGCACCACTCCTGTGTGTTCAGGCACCAGGGCCAAGCCAGAAACCTTAGCAGTAGGCCCGCCAGGAAAATTCAGAAACAGACAGTGTCGATCACCAATAACCCATGGTCATTTGATACTGCCACCGCACCCGAGTGCTTGATCGATGGTCTCAGGTCCCCGAACGGGATTCAGAGGAGCGTGGATGTGCTTCCGTTCTTCACTTCATTTTCCTAGTCAGGCTTTTTTACAAACCATGGTATTTGGCAAAGCCCACAAGTAATGGTTTCATTTTGTGGTATCTGGATTATTTTCTAGATGATTCATCCGGATTTGATTATTTTCTAGAATAGTTTCCAATTATTTTATATTGACCAGGTCATTTTCTAGAGCATTTCAGTCTAATCTAATATGATTAATGCAACTTCATAGATCCCAAAGTGCTTTTTGAAACCATTAATTTGATCTTTACAAGAATCTCCAAGGGAGGAAGTTCTATAAAGACTATATGGGAATGTCCCAGTGGACCTGGAAGGTAAGTGGGACTCAGAGAAGGCAAACAATTTGCTCAGGATAACTCGGCCTCTTATTGTTTGTTTATTTTTGATATTAAGAGTAACTGTCGAAATGTGTGAGGTGCTATCTCACAGCAGTTCTGATCTGAATTTTCTTAATGACTAGCGACGTTGAGCATTTTTTCATATACCTGTTGGTCATTTTTAATCTTATTTGGAGAAAAGTCTATTAAAGTCCTTTGCCCATTTTAAAATTGGTTATAAGTTTGCTTGCTTTTGAATTGTATGATTTCTTTATGAGTGTTGGATATGAGCCCCTTATCAGAGATGACTTGCAAATAATTTTTCCTAACCCAAAGCCTGATTTTTCATGTTAATATTCCCTTTGTGGCTCGGCGCCTATAGCTCAACCGGCTAAGGCGCCAGCCACGTACACCTAAGGTGGCGGGTTCGAATCCCCAGCCCGGACCCGCCAAACAACAATGACGGCTGCAACCAAAAAATAGCCGGGCGTTGTGGTGGGCGCC
>CAUYTI010120488.1:0-87157 GCA_963575145.1 Galago senegalensis | reverse complement strand
GCCTCCCAAGTAGCTGGGACCACAGGCGCCCGCCACAACACCTGGCTATTTTTTGGTTGCAGCCGTCATTGTTGTTTGGCGGGTCTGGGCTGGGGATTCGAACCCACCACCTTAGGTGTACGTGGCTGGCGCCTTAGCCGGTTGAGCTATAGGTGCCGAGCCAAAAAATTGATAATATATTTTCTTAAAAAACTTTGAGCGCAAGAACTTTCATTAACTTTATTTTTTAAAAATGTAATGTTTGACTCGGCACCTGTGGCTCAAGTGGCTAAGGTGCCAGCCACATACACTTAAGGTGGCGGGTTCGAATCCAGCCCAGCCCGCCAAACAACAATGACGGCTGCAACCAAAAAAAAAAAAAAAAAAATATAGCCAGGTGTTGTGGCGGGCGCCTGTGGTCCCAGCTACTTGGGAGGCTGAGGCAGGAGACTCGCTTGAGCTCAGGAGTTGGAGGCTGCTGTGAGCTGTGATGCCACAGCACTCTACCCAAGGGGACAGCTTGAGGCTCTGTCTCAAAAAAAAAAAAATGTAATGTTTAATAATGACTAATGATCTAAATAATGAAATCATAAAAGACTTTCCTACCATTATACATGTACTACTAGTGAATTCTTCTTCTATGTAGATGCCTCAATGAATACAAGTTCATTGTGTTCGTTGTGTACAATTCAATTCAGTTTTAATTTACTGAAATGAGTACACTCCCTCATGCAACCCCCATCTCCATAAGGCTATAGTATGTGTTTAATAAAGAAACAGTTACTTTAAGTTGTAAATTACTAAAATAAATAAAACTCCTTTTCAATCAGCAGTCACAATACAATAGAGGAAATAAAACATATATATGTATTATAGATAAAGATGGGTAGAAAATAACAATTAGATGATAAAAAATGTCCATAACAGAAATGTAAGCCAAGTTTAATACAAGTTCAAAAGGGAAAAATTATTTCTTTCTTCTTTTTTTTGGGGGGGGGGGGACAGAGTCTCACTTTGTCACCATTGGTAGACTGCCGTTGCATCACAGCTCACAGCAACCTCAAAGTCCTGGCCTTAAGTAATTCTCTTGCCTCAGCCTCCCAAGTAGCTGGGACTACAGTCTCCTGCCACAATGCCTGGCTATTTTTTAGAGATGAGGGCTTACTCTGGCTCAGTATGATCTCGAACTTAGGAGCTCAGGCAATCCACCCGCCTGGGCCTCCCAGAGTGCTAGGATTACAGGAATGAGCCACTGTGCCAGCTGGAAAGGTTATTTCTATCCATGGGGAAAAACAGTCAAAGAGATGTGAAGAAAGACCTCAAGGAAGAAGTTCTATTTGTACTAGGTCCTAAAGGATGAATAGTATTTTAAAATATCCCTAAATAAAATACACATTTCCCCTGGGTTAAAAAAGAAAATAAAAAAATTACTCATTTCCATGGAAGGAAAATGCTTCCAAATCCCAGGGGGTTAGAGGGAGGAAAATGCTACCTCAGTAAATAGCACCAACATTCCTCCAGTATTCATTCATCATTAAACCAGAAGTTACCCTTGACATATCTCCCTATCTCTCTCTTCGTATCTCCCTGGCCCCATATCCATTCCCTCAACACATTTTGTTGACTTTAACCTCTTAAATATCTCTCAAATCTGTCTGCTTCTCTCTTCTTTATCATCTTCCTAACCCAAATTATCATCAAGTCTTACCCAGGCCTCCTGGCTGGTTTCCCTGTTCTACAAGAATCCATCTTCTACAGTGCAACGAGAATGGTTTTTTTGAAAGCAAAGACGCAGATATCACTTTTCAGACCGAAACCCCAAAAGTTATAAAATGGAACTATAAGAATAGCTATGTCTCTACCCTTATTTTATACCGTACCCTCTCCTTGTCTATGCTCCAGCTAGTGTGACCTTTATGCAAAGTTCCTAAAATTTGCCAGAGCCACTAACACCAGAGCCTGCATATGCTATTTTCTTCATTTGGAACATTCACCTACTACTAACACCCTTTAAGTCTTTGTAGAAATACCATTTCTCCAACAAAGTTTTCCCTATGTTCCCCCACTAAATTAGATCATTTAGTTATACACTTTTTTTTTTTTAGAGACAGAGTCTCACTTTACTGCCCTTAGTAGAGTGCTCTAGCACTCACAGCTCACAGCAACCTCCAACCCCTGGGCTTAGGCAATTCTCTTGTCTCAGCCTCCCGAGTAGCTGGGACTACAGGTGCCTGCCACAACGCCCGGCTATTTTTTTGTTGCAGTTTGGCTGGGGCCAGGTTTGAACCTGCCACTCTTGGTATATGGGGCTGGCTCCCTACTCACTGAGCCACAGGTGCCGCCCTAGTTATACACTCTTAAGACATCATATACTTTCTTCTAAAGTATTTGTTAGAGTTATAATTTATATTACTTTATGTTTATCTGATTAACAATTTCTTCCCTGACAAGACTATAAGCACTATTAGGGCAGGCCCATAAATAATTTTGCTGTACATTAAATCTGCCAACATACATATTTGTTCCTATGTCAATATGTTTTCTCTTAAAATATCTATGGCAAACCAACAAATATAGGCCTAATTAACCTATCTATACTACATGTAGCATATAGGTCCAATTCAATACCCTTACCAGCTCTCCCATACACTTCCTATTGCATATTTAGCAAAATAACTTTTTTCACTTGAGAGTTAGTATGACTTAATAGCTGTTAGTATAGAGCCTAAGAAGTTCAATCTAAACCTAGAAAAACTAAGAAAAATAAAATAAACCCAGAAAAACTGATTTTGTTTGTCAAAAAATCAGCATTTTCAAATAAGAGAAAAAAATACTTTATAGAGATTTGTTTAGGTCAAACAAGTATGCCCAATTTCAACTACACCATTTACAGGAAGAGATTTGCTATGAAATTTGTAGTCAGGTTTATTCTGTTAGACATCAATAGTCTGTGGTATATTTGGAAGTAAGATAGGAAGGTTCCCATTGCATTGAGTCATATGACTACATGGGTGACATGAAGGAGATATAGAGATTTCTTTGTAGTACTAAATAAGTAAATGGCACTGAAGAAACCCAACTTGTCAAAGTTGCAATACCTCAGGATCATACTTTCCTGAACCTGAAGAAATGAATACACCAGATTTAAAACTGTAGAAGGAGAAAAAGACCACCACTGATTTATTCTAGAACATATCGTTTAGGCCCAATCAGATAAAGGGAAATTTCTATCAGCCAACGTGTAGTAACAAGGACAAAATTTACCTTCCTGTCTGCAACAACTAAAAATGGCATTTTCTGACATTTTTAAACACCTTTTAAAATATAACTGGCTATTTGAAGTGATATCAATATTTTACTGTGATGCTTACAAGTAGAAGTAAAATGATGACAATAATAGCACAAAGGCCAGAAGGAAAAATGGAAGTATGATGTTTAGGCTCTTATACATGAGGTGATGTGATCACTTGAAGGCAGTCTATTATAAATTAAACACACAACTGATGCAAAAGGCAGAAAAAGGATAAAAAGAGGGATAAGAATAGATAGGACAAGGAAAAAATAAATTGCAAGAGAAAAGATTTAACCTTAACCATAATCACACTAAATATAAATAGCCCAAATACTCCAATTGAAAGACAGAATAAAAGATTCAACTATATACTGTTTACAAGAAACTCACTTGAAATATAAATCAACAAGCAGTTAAAAGTTAAAGGAGGGAGAAAAGCATTCTACACTAATATTTATAATAAGAAAGCTAGAATGGCTTCCAGGTTCCAGAACAAAGACTATTAACAGAGATAAAGAGGACCACTTAATAATGAATATGATATAATAACCAGCAGCACATAACATTCCTAAATGTTTATGGTCCTAATAATAAAGCTTCAAAATATACAAAGCAAAACCTGAAAATCAGGAAGAATATAGAAGACTAGCATGATCTTAGCAATTAATAAGAAGTAATTAATATTCATACAACAGTCCACCCCACAACAGGAAAATAAACATTTGTTTTAAGTACACCTATATTCTGGGCAGTAAAAACAGAGAATATATATTCTCTGACCACAAATTGGTAATCAGTAACAAAATGATATCTGGAAAATCCTCCAATATTTGGAAACTATAATACACTTCTATACAGCCTATGTTCCAAGAAGAAATCAAATGAGGTATGAGAAATTATTTTGTGAACCGAATAAAAACAAAAATACAACATAATTTGTGGAATTCAACTACAGTAATACTTAGAAGATCATTATAAGCGCTAAAATGCCTAATCTATATTAGGAAAGAAGAAAAATCTCAAATCAATTAGCTTCTACCTTAAGAAATTACCAAAAGATTATTGGCAAATTAATAATAAATGAAACCTGAAATAAAATTAAGGAAAGGACAAAAACCAGAATAGAAATTTTACTAAAATAGAAAAATGAAACCAAAAATGAAAAAAATGAAACCATTTTATTGCAGATCAATAAAATGAATAGCCCAGACTGACTAGGACAAAATAGGGAAGATACAAAATAACAGCATCAGGAATATGAAAGAAAAGTAACATCCAGGAGGCCCATAGCTTAGTGGGTAGGTGCCAGCCACATACACCCAGGCTGGTGGATTCGAACAATGACAACTGCAACAACAATGACAACTGCTAAACAACAATGACAACTGCAACAACAACAACAACAGCAAAAATAGCTGGGTATTGCAGCGGGCACTTGCAGTCCCAACTACTTGGGAGGCTGAGGCAAGAGAATCGCTTAAGCCCAAGAGTTTGAGGCTGCTGTGAGCTGTGATGCCATGAAGCTGTGATGCCACAGCACAAACTCTGTCTCAATAAAAAGAAAAAAAGAAAGAAAGAAAAGTAACATCATTAGAAATTCTAAAGACATTAAAAATATAAGGAGATATTATGAACAATTTTATGTTGATACATTTGACAATTTAAACAAAAAGAACACATACCTTCTAAGACATACACACACACTCACTCACTCACTCAAGAATAAATAACCTAAATAGCCCTGTATCTATTAAAGAAATTAGATCTGAAGTGAATCACCTTCCCACAAAGGAAAGTCCAAGTCCAGATGCTTCTTTGGTTAACTGTATCAAATGTATAAGGAAGAAATAATACCAATTCCACACAAACTCTTCCAGAAAACTTAAAAGAAGTAACACTTTACAGTGCATACTATAAAATCAGAATACTGTGAAACCAATATAAACAAGATAAACAAGAAATTTAAAAACCAATATTCTTCATGAACACAGGTACAAAATTCGTAACATACTTCGAGTAAAATCAAATCGAACAACACATAAAAAGGATAACAACATATCATGACCAAGTAAGGTTTATGCCAGGATTATAAGTTGGTTTAAAACTCAAAATTCAATGTAATTCTCAAAATTAACACACTAAAAAAGAAAAAACATCTGATCCCTTCAATAGATACAGAAAATGCTTTTGAGAAAACCCATCATCCACTTCTCATTTTTCAAATAGCTCTTAAAAAAGAAAAGAACATCTTCAAATTGATAAAGGGTATCTATTATTTAAAAAACAAAAAACTAAGGATAGCATCATATTTAAAGGACAAAAGACTGAATCTTTTTCTACCCTAAGATTAGGATGTAGGTAAGAATATCCATTTTCACCACTTTTATTAACCATTCATTATACTGGAGGTTCTAGCCAATGTAACCAGAAGTTAAATGAAAGGCATCCTGATTGGGAAAAGAAAATGTAAAACTATGTTTATTTGCACACAACATAATCCTCCATGTAGAAAGGGCAATGAATTCTACAAAAAGACTATTATATATAAGTAAGGTTAGCAAGGTTGCAGATATAAGATAAAAATATGAAAAATCTATTCTATTTCTATATACTAAACAAATAATCAGAAATTTAAAATTTAAAAACCATGCCATTCACAATGTTATCAAAAACTGTGAAAGATTTACAGGTAAATCTAAACAAAAGATATGCAAGATCTATATACCAAAAGCTAAATGGCTAGAATTGGCTCATCTAGCCTCTTGAAATAGCTAAATGATGATATGGAACTGGAACCTGTATACACTGCTGGTAGGAAAATGGTATAATCACTTAGAAAAAGAATTGGGAGTTTCTAAAAATGTTAAATATATACCTAACATGTGATACAGACATTCTATTCTTAGATATCTGGAGAAATATCTAAGAAAAATAAAAGCATATGTCTATTAAAAGAATTTTACAGAAATATTCATAACTTGATCTTTCATAATTAAAAACTAAAAAAGAACCCAAATGTTCATCAAAAGGTAAAATGATAAATAATTGTAGAATATCCATTTGATGGACTACTACTTAGCAATACGAAGGAATTACTGATACATGTAACATGGACGAATCTCAAAAAATGCCAAATGAAAGTGAGCCCAGAAATGATTATGTATCATGTGATTCTATTTATAGTTGGCTCTCCATGAATTCCACATCTGTCAACAGTAGATCAAAATTATTCTGGAAAAAGGAAACAATAAAACACTAAAAAAAAAAAAATAAACAATATGGTATAACTATTTCCTTAGCATTTACATGATAATACATACTTAGAAGTAATCTAAAGATGATTTAAAAGTATACAGGAGGATAAGTGTAGGTTATACACAAATAATATACCATCTTTTATATAAGGGACTTGAGTATATGCACATTTTGGTATCCATGGGAGTTCCTGGAACCAATTCTCCTGGGATAGATACCAAGGGAGAACTGTATATAAATTCTTAATAATCCAAACTAATTTTTAAACACAGAAAGCAGATAAGTGGTTGAGTGGTGGTAAGGTGGGAGAAGGGGAGAAAGGATTACAAAGACACTCAAAGAAACGCTATAGATATTTATTTTCTTGATTGTGGTAATGGTTTCATCATTATTACATATTTTAAAATATACTAAATTATACCTTATAAATATGTGTAGTCTGTTATATCAATTATCATATTAAATCTTTTTTTTTAAGATATATGAATTGATCAGAAGGTTAAAACCAGGCATCCTCAAACTGCGGCCCACCTAGAACATTTATCCTGCCCACAGGATGTTTTTGTCGCCGCTGCCTGTCTTGCTTAGCAGCCGACTCATCCCAGGGCCTGCAATCTGGCCCTCCAACGGTCTAAGGGACAGTGAACTGGACCCCTGTTTACAAAGTTTGAGGACCCCTGGTTAAGACTATAGCTCACTTTCCATTGTTGAACTGATCACAACTCTGCCAATAAAGCTATAACCCAGAGGAATATAACTCATGCTCTTTAAGATTGTGTGGTCCCTTAAATATCAGTACTCTCACTGATTTGATCAAAATAAATAACAAGCCTAGACAGACATGTTTGTTATAGAAAAAAACTACCTTCATCTTTTGTATTATTGCTAAAAATACGAAAATTTTAGAGAGCTACAGGCTTTAATCTTGTTTAAACATAGAAATATTCATATCACTCATCCATACAGAGCTTTCTCATGTTATCTACAGTTAATAAAACATAAAACTCTATGAAGATGTTCTGTAAAATCAAGACATTCTTTGTTACCAAGCATAACAAATCTCATCATTTCATAGTTATGTTGCTATATAAAACTTGTATGTAAACTACAGAATCAAGGGCCAGATTTTAAAATATCATACTGAATGCTTTTTTAATAATGAATTTGAATTTTATTTGTGAGAAGTCAAATTATATACAGTAGAACTTCTGTAAGTTAACCACCCAAGGGACTGTAACAAATAGGTCAACATATAGAGGTTGTCAACATAAAGGAAGTAGGCCTTAGTACATGAGATGAATGTCCAGTCTATGAAAATTAGGTCAACTTAAGGAGGTAATCAATGTTGGGAGGTGATTAACTATGGAGGTTCTACTGTAATGGGTAAGAACACAGATTCAAAAGGAACTGACTAGATTCAAATGCCAAATCAGTCATTTACTTACTGTAAGTTCCTTCGGCAAGTTCCTTTACATCTTTACATCCTTTACATCTTTATGTCTCTAATTCCTCATCTATAAAATGAGGATAATAATAGTATTTACATCATAGGGTAGTTATAACAATTAAACAACTTAACAGGCATAAAGCATTTAGAACAGACTCATCATACACACTCAAGTTTTACTTGCCATCATCACTATAATCATGCTCATGTTATCACTTATTAAAGTTAATACATAGAATAACACTGTTGATGACAATTTGAAAAATACTAACATATCTATTAAGAATTAATACAAAAGAAGGACTTAAGTAGACACTTCTCCAAAGATACACAATCAGCCAATAAACAATGAAAAGAAGCTCAACATCATTAATCATTAGAGATACCTGTATCAAAACTACAATAAGATACCACTTCACATCTACTAGGATGGCTATAATCAAAAAAAGAAAAAATGAGTGTTAGAAGAATGCAGAGAAACTGAAACACTTGTACATTATTGGTAAGAACATGAAATGGTGATCTTTTGTGAAAACAGTTCGGCAGTTTCTCAAAACGTTAAAGATAGCATATTGTATACCCAACATTTCCACTCATAAGTACATAATAACGAAAAGCAGAAGTACAGGACCAGACAGGGCAGGGCAGGGCAACTCCGTCTCCAGAAAAGCATGGTATTAGCTTAAAAATAGAGACATAGACATTTGGAACAGAAAAGAAAACCAAGAGATGAAACCAATCCCTTATGGCCATCTGATCTTTGATAAACCAAACAAAAGCATATACTGGAGAAAAGACTCCCTATTCAATAAATGGTGCTGGGAGAATTGGATAACCACATGTAAAAAACTAAAACTGGACTGGCACCTCTGACCACTTACAAAATTGATTCAAGATGGATAAAAGAATTAAATCTAAGACATGAAACAATAAAAATCTTTAAAGAAAGTGTAGGGAAAACACTTGAAGACACCAGCCTGGGGAAAGATTTTATGAAGACGACTTCAGTGGCTATTACAAAAAACAAAAATAAACAAATGAAACTTAATTAAACTGAATAACTTTCATATAACTAAGGAAACAACAAGAAAGCAAATAGACAACCTTCAGAACAGGAAAAGATATTTGCATATTATGAATTGGACAAAAACTAACTAGGATCTACCAAGAACTCAAGTTAATCAACAAAAAAAGATCCAACAACTCCATCTGTCACTGGGCAAGAGATATGAATAGAACCTTCTCTAAAGAAGACAGATGAATGGCTAACAAATGTATGAAAAAAATGATCGTCAGCTCTAATTATCAGAGAAATGCAAATCAAAAATACCCTGAGATACCACCTAACTCCAGTGAGAATGGTCCACATCACAAAGTCTCAAAGCTACAGATGCTGGCATGGATGTGGAGAGAAGGGAACACTTTTACGCTGCTGGTGAGACCACAAACTCATACAACCTCTTTCGAAGGAAGTATGGAGAAGCCTCAAAGAACTCAAATTAGACCTCCCATTTGACCCTGCAATCCCATTGGAATACTATTCAGCTATTTAAAAAGATGGAAACTTGGGCAGCACATGTGGCTCAAAGGAGTAGGGTGCTGGCCCCGTATACCAGAGGTGGTGGGTTCAAACCCGGGCCTAGCCAAAAACTGCAATAAATAAATAAAAAGATGGAGACTTTACATCTTTTGTATTAACCTGGATTGAGGTAGAACACATTCTTCTTAGTAAAGCATCACAAGAATGGAGAAGCAAGAATCCAATGCACTCAATTCTAATATGTTGGCAGTAGATGTGCTAATACAAGGGGTGGGGGGGTGGGACAGGGTAAATGAGGGAGCAGGGGAGGGGAGGGTCACGGTGTATGGCACACCTTTTGGGGGCAGGGCATAATTATAAGAGGGACTTCAATGCAACCAGCATATCCTAATTCTTTGTACCTTCAACGAATTCCAAACAATTAAAAAAATGAAAAATTAAAAAAATATTAGCCAGTTACAGTAATATATGCCTATAGTCCTAGCTATTCAGGAAGCTAAGGGAAAAGGGGCACTTGAGCCCAGGAACTGGTGGTTACAGTGAGCTATTATCATGCCACTGTACTCCATCCAGTCTGGGACCATGGCTAAACAAATAAATAGGAAAGCAGAAACTTGAGCACATATTTGCACACCAAAGCTCATTCAGGACAGCCAAAAAGTGGAAACAACCTGAGTGTCCATCAACAGGTGAATGGGCTGGGTGCAGTGGCACGCCCTCTGGGAAGCTAAGGTGGGTGAATTGTTTGAGCTCAGGAGTTCAAGACCAGCCTGAGCAAGAGTGAAACCTCCCGTCTCTACTAAAAACAGAAAACCTAGCTGGGCATGGTGGCACATTCCTGTAATCCCAGCAAGCTGGGAGGCTGAGGCAAGAGGAGCACTTGAGTCCAAGAGTTTGGGGTTGCTGTGAGCTATGAAACCATGGCATTCTACACAGGATGATGGAATAAGACTCTCCAAAAAACAAAAAAAACCAGGTGAATGAATAAACACAATGTAGTTTATTAGTTTACACAAGGCATAAGGGCTGACAAATAAGTTCACAAACTCATCGTAGAAAAAAGTATTAGATACCTCATTGCTAAATATCTGCCCTTGAGAAGCTTTGCACCAACACTAGCACCTATCTACCCTTCAAAGAAATTTTGGAATTCTTTTTCTGGAATGCTGTCATAGCATTACATTTGATGTTCCTGACTGTCATCAAAATGTCCTCCTTTCAATTTCCCATTTAGCTTTGGGTAAAGAAAAAGTTATTTGGGGGCCAAATGAGGTGAGAAGAAAGGGTGTTCCAACACGCCCTTTCTTGTCTACTGGCTAAAAACTCCCTTACTGCCACATGAGCTGGTGCATTATCATGATGCAAGAGTCATCAGTTACTGGCCCAGATTTTCAGTTAAGATTTTCCTAATGGTTTCTCTATCAATGTTTACTTCTTACATTCAGCCAATGAATTTGATGCACAATCTGATGAATTTTTGCAATGTTTTCATCAGTTCTGTTCATTACTAGCCACCCTGACACCTCTCTTCATTAGTGACACTTTCTCTCCTTAGAAAAAATGTTTAATCCACTTACACACGGCTGTTTTCTTCATGGCATTATCCCCATGAACTTGGACTAACATGTCCCTGATTTCCCTTCCACTCGCACAAAAATTTTTTTTTTTTTTTTGAGACAGAGCCTCAAGCTGTCCCCCTGGGTAGAGTGCTATGGCATCACAGCTCACAGCAACCTCCAACTCCTGGGCTGAAGTGAGTCTCCTGCCTCAACCTCCCAAGTAGCTGGGACCACAGGCACCCGCCACAATGCCCGGCTGTTTTTTTGTTTGTTTGTTTGCAGCCATCATTGTTGTTTTGGCGGGCCCAGGCTGGATTCAAACCCACCAACTTAGGTATATGTGGCTGGCGCCTTAGCCACTTGAGCCACAGGCGCCGAGCCCACTCCCACAAAATTTAACAAGAAACTTATGAATGTTTATTCATTGCTCTAATGCAAGCTCCAACATTCTCAGAACAGTACACAAAGACACACAACAATAATGAATGTCATTCAGCAAGACACCACCACACATGACACAAACACAACTGTGAGTCACTGATATACCAAGATTATGAAACCTTTCTGAGTTGTTTGTATAGTGCTGCCAACATATGGTGGCAAGTTCACAACCTTAATTGTCAGACTTTGTATTTATTTCAGCCATAAAAATGAAATTTTGATGTATACTGGAAGAATGGACATTAAAGACATTACGCTTAGGGACTAAGCATGGCAGGACAAATATTGCATGATTTCTTTTATATGAGGCACCTAAAATAGGCAAACTCATAGAGACAGAAAGTAGTACACATGCCTTCAGCAGCTAAGTGCGGGAGAAAGGGAGAGTCATTGACAGGCACAGAGTTTTTGTTAGAAATGATGAAAATATTTTGGGCATAGAATTGTGATGGTTACACAACATTATGAATGTATTTAATGTCATTAAATTGTACATTTCTGAAAGGTTAATATGAAATTTTGCTATGTATATTTTACCATAATAAAAAAAGAATTGATCTAAAAGAATTCATTCTAGCACCCTTATTTTTATTGTTGCGGTTCACCAATAAAGAAAAGGCAGGATAAGACATACTACATAATTTTAACACAACTTAGTAAAGTATAAAAATGCTGCAAATACATTAAACTAAAACTGTGAACTTAAATAACAGAGGTAATCTTTCAAAGAAACTACTAGATTGGACTTGGATAATAATAATCTCATAATACCAAGAATCTTTAGGAGTTACTTTCTTACGATTAATTAATTTTCAAGAAATAAAAGAAATGAATTACCATCTTTTGTAAGTTTATTGAAAGAAAAAATTCAGGGCATTTTGAAATTATAGGGCGGGAAGCAACTTTGTAAAAACATATAATTTTATATGATATGCTCACAGGTACATGGAATAATATCACTGGTTATATAACAGAAAAGACACAATTGTTAGCTAAGCTATAGGAAAAGAAAGGCAGTCAACCAATGGACATTATAAAATCAAGCCTCTCTTAAAGTGACATTCTGGCATGACAATATTAGTGTAAACCAAAATCACAACTTAAAACTGCAAACAACCAAAAATATCCATTTAAACTGATTTAGTTGAATGAGTAAAGACTTTCTGACCGGAACAGAATGGTAAGAAATCCAACTATATATGGAATATCTTTCTATTTCAATAGGAATCACCACATGGTACTATTCTTAACTATACCACCAAATTAGATTAAAAAATAAGAATATAAAATTTAATTTCTAGAAAAAGGGAAATCTACTATGAAGTCTTTACAAAACTAGAAAATACTAAAAGCAGTGTAATTGTTTTACATATTATAACACGTCTTTTATTAAGTACTGGCCATTTTTTTCAAGGTCCATTCTTTGATACAGATTAATCACTAACCACTTGGACAAGATGGGTCTACAGGAACAAGCACTAGAAAGGCCTTAGATTTCCTTACTCAAGGGCATTCTTGAAATTTATAAATATACATAAAATTGTACATAGTCAAGCCTAAGGAAACGATGTGGGTAAAGCTATGACTGTGAATTGCACAAACTAGAATATACAAACAGACGACAATCAGGCATGGGGATGTTTTATGTAGTTAGTCACTGCCCTAAAGATAGTGCAAATCTATCTTTTTTGAACAATTATTTATAAAACAATAGTAAAAACCTTCTGATAAAGAACTGAAAAACAAGGCAATTAGGAGTCACTTTCCTTCAGACCAAATCTTGAGTTACAGATTAATTCCTAATAATAACATTGTCATCTATAGGGATTTCATATTTCAAATTAATAAAATATTGAAGGACTTCAGCTGACTTTACTAAGTTCAAAAAGAAAATGTGTCTAGTAATCTCATATACTTCAAAAACTGATAAAAATACTGTTATACTTTCCTATATCATATCCTTCAAGTCTTAATCATTTAGTATTCATTTACAGAGCAAGACATTTGCATATTATATCCTGCCCAAATTTCACTCAAACTTTTCTACAAACCTCCAGAATATTAACTAGATATGGGATTATTTTTTTCACTTCACTCACAAACTGCTCTAAATCATTGTTAAAAGCTAAACTACTTTGTTCTTTTCTAAGTTTGTCCCTTTTCTGACCTAGCAAGACAAGCTTATGCTTAAGTAATGCATGCCAAACAAAACAGCTAAAAGATAAAAGAAAATTTAGCTAACAGGTTAATGGTCTATATAACATACGATTTTTCTCAGAGTCTAATTCCTATTCTTGCCTCTTTTTCCTATAGAAAAGATTTTAAATTACTTTAAACATTAATATTAGTTCTTATTGCCATTATTTGAATTTGTCTTTGTTTAACATACTAATAAACTCCCCTCAGAACATAACCTAAATTAATCTCACTCAGTTATCAACACATTACGTGTACTATATGTATAAGATACATACCTTAAACACTCATTCAGCTAAAACTTACTGAACCTATATTCAAATCATGTTCAAAAGAACTTTCATGAATTTCAATTCCTTCTTCATACTTTAAAAAGGAGGGGACAAATAGCTGAGTTAAAGTTACCAACTATGTGATTGTTGGAGTACTTAAACATTATGTGTCTACATTAGTTGGAGAACTTAACATAATATTTATAAAATAAGATCATGGCCATGGATTTGACGTGTGGCAGATCAACTGCTTTGAGCCTATATCCTTTCCTTCCCTCATTCACTGTATTTGCTGGCAATACGCCATTAATCAAAGGGGACCACTGAAAAAACAATCCAGTTTTTGAAAGGCAGTCTTTTTTTTTTTGAGACAGAGTCTTACTCTATCACCTGAGGCTACAGTGCCACAGTGTCATAGCTCACAGCAACTCAAACTCTTGGGCTCAAGCAATCCTCTGGCCTCCGCCTCCCAAGTAGCTGAGACTACAGGCCTGTGCCACCACACCCCAGCTAGTTTTTCTATTTTTAGACAGGGGTCTCACTTTGGCTTAGGCTGATCTCTGAATTCCTGATCTCAAGCAATCCAGCCAACTTGGCCTCCCAGAGTGCTGGGATCACAGGTGTGAGCCACCACAACAGACAACAAAATTAAATATTAAGACGTTTCCTTCTGTGTACAAAGACAAATCAATAAACTGTTAATATCAACATTAAATTTTGAAAAATGTTAATGTCTAAAATAGGAAATGGTTAAATAAACTATGTTAAATTAGTCCTCAGCAATTTATATTTTCATATAATAATCTTAGTAAAAAGTCTCAGAAATGAAGCAGTATGATCCTGGCATGTAAACAGGCCAATTGAACAAAACAAAATTTTGAAATAAACCAAAATTAAAACAGCAAACTTGTATAGAACAGGGAAGTCTTTTAAAATCATTGGGGAAAAGATGAATATTCAACAAATGGTATTAGGACAATTGAAAGGCTATCTTTTTTTTTTTTTTTTTGTAGAGACAAAGTCTCACTCTATCACCCTTGGTAGAGTGCTGTGGCATCACACAGTTCACAGCAATCTCCAACTCCTCCTTAGGCGATTCTCTTGCCTCAGCCTCCCGAGTAGCTGGGATCACAGGCGCCCACCACAATGCCCAGCTATTCTTTTTGTTGCACTTTGGCCAGGCCGAGTTTGAACCCACCACCCTTGGTATATGGAGCCGGCGCCCTACCCATTGAGCAACAGGCGCCGCCCTGAAAGGCTATCTTTTAAAAATTGAAATTGGATCCATATCTCATACCTAATACCAGGATTAATTACAAATGCACCAAAGATTTAATTGTAAAAAATGAAACCAAAGAAATAGCAGGCAAACCATGAGAAAATTAACTTATAATCTGAAAATAGGCAAAGCCATTCTAACTATAACATAAAATCAAGAAGCTATAAAAGAAAAACCTGATATACTCAACTGCCTAAGAATAATTTCCTCATGGAGGTAAGGAAAACACCACAAGAAAAGTCAGAAGACAAGTGAAACTACCACAACTTACTGCAAATAAAGGGCTCACTGCTTAATATACTAAAGTTTCATACATTAAGAAAAAAATCCAACAACCCAATAAAAATGGGCAAAAGATAAGTACAATTCACAGAAAAGGATATTTTCACGGCTCTTAAAGATGAAAGGATGTTCAATCACAACATAAAAGACTTTAAAATTAAACTAATATACCATGTTTTATAATTATCAGATTCAATTTATTTTTCTTTTTTAAGGGAGTTAGGGCAATAGGTATAGGGATCACAGCAAGGGGATCTTGTAGTCAAGGAAAGAGATTGAACTCCACTCCCACAAATTCCTTGATAACTCACTGTGTGTAGAAGATAGGCACTCATCAGACATCACTGGTAAAATATAAATAAGTACAATCCCTAAAGAGGGCAATTTGGCAATATCTTTCAAAATTACATATAAATGTACCTTTGGCCTAGCAGTTCCATGACCTTTTCTTACAGATATACCCATGCACAAGCAAAATAACTTATATTCAAGATTATTCGTTGCAGCAGCACTTGCAATAGCAAAACTTGGGGACTGATTAAATAAATTATGATTTATTCAGGCAACATACTGCCATAAAAAGAATGAAGAGGCTGGGAGCAATGGCTCAAGCCTGTAATCCTAGCACTCTGGAAGACTGCGGTGAGTGGATTGCCTGAACTCACAGGTTCAAGACCAGCTTGAGCCAGAGCAAGAGCTTGTCTCTAAAAATAACCAAGTGTTGTGGTGGGGGCCTATAGTCCCAGCTACTTGGGAGGCTGAGACAAGAATCCCTTGAGCCCAAGAGTTTAAGGTTGTTGTGAGCTATGACACCACAGCACTCTACCAAGGGCAACAAAGTGAGACTCTGTCTCAAAAAAAATGAGAAGCCTGTTTACAAACTGAAAAGAAAATATTTCCAAGATATTAATAAGTGGGGGATAAAAGTGGAGAAAAGAATAACTCAAGGCATATATCAAATCAATTCTTACATTGGGTTGTCGTATTTGTAAAAAATGGAGAAAAAAGTACATAAACAATAAAAAACTTATAGTATCAATATAGATATAAATCAATGAACTGACTCCAGACCCCCAACTTCTAGCCAACTCCCTTTGCAGGCTTATGCCAATTATTCCTTAACCTCACAAAAACACAACCCTATATTTTTAAAAACTGTATTTCTTGAACCCCTTGTACAGCAGGGTTTTCATATATTACTCTATCTATACATTTTGCACTTCAAATATTTATTGTGTGGAAACAACAATGATTGCCTGCTAGATAGTTAGTGGGGAGCAAGGGTAGCAGAGATCTCATGGAATATCCTCTTTTACTTTTTGAATTGTGAAACAATAGATTGTATTACCTATTTTTAAAAATAAAAATTAAAAACATACTTGAAAAATATTTAAATGTGTTCAATAGCATGATAAAGTATACCACTGAGAGAAAAAAGTAGGACATATAATATCTCTGGACTATAATATCAAATATACACAAAAGATATATCTAGATGAAGAAAAATATTGGTATAAAACACCATAAAATATTAATAGAATAGTTATCTCTAAGAGCTGAACTTTCCTAAAATTCAAATTATTTACAGTAAGCACAAATTATATTCATAACCAGAAAAGGGATATTAATTTTTAATGAAAAGACCTGAGAAGTTAGAAATTAAAAGGGAAAGTTTAACATATTTAGGTATTACTTAGGTTCTAAGCACATACATGAAACATTCAAATTTCTTTCAGATATTACTTTCAATTACATAAAAAAAATGGATAAAGAACTCAGGAAAACAGAACTGAAAAATACCTCATCTGTCCTCTGGTCTATCTCTTAAGAATCTCTATGACTTTATTCTCGCCCTCCCACTTTGTAGATGTTTTGTCCATTTTTGTTTTCTGTTACCTAGGTAATGGCACTTCCAGTATTTCCCTTAAAAGACTGTGAAACTAACAATCTGGTATTTCTCACTGTCCAATTTTCCTGACCTCTAGCTTTGAGAGGCCATCTCCCTAAGGGAAAGCAATGAGATCTAGAAGCTAAATCAGGAAGCTAAGGAATCTGAGGTTAAGAGTTCCAATTCTGACAAACTGTAGAATTCATTTCCAATTTTAAGAGTAAGCTAAATTTCCTGAGCTAGTTTCTTTAATGAAGAAACCTAAAGGCATGTTTTGAAAAATATTTAGGACTATTAAGTTTCAAGTTTCTCTTTAACCTTTCACATGCCAGGCAGTCTCCAGGTTACAAATGAGATAGGTTCTGTAAGTTTGTTCTTACGTTGAATTTGTATGTAAGTTAGAACAGGTGGATTTACCTATTACCCGTAATAGCCTCCATTCCTAAGTATGAGTCGTAAATTTATAACTTGAGGAATTACTGTAATAGCCTTTGTTTGTGTGAGTACAAGTTATATTTAAGTCAGATGTTTGTAACTCAGGGACTGTCTCTATTCTGAATTTTGCTTTCTTGCCTATGTTAAATATTTTCCTCACTAAATTTTCACTATGCCAGTTAGTATCTATAAATGTTACCAAGTCTTACAGACTTAGGGATCTGGTGAGGTGTACTTTTAAAAAGTCTACTGAAAGTAACACAATGTTGACAGAATGTGAACAAGGCTGAAGGTAATTTACAGAGAAATAAAAATGCAATCAGGCTCTAATTTGGACCCTTACAGGTAAAGCAAAGACAGCTAACTAATTTAACTAATACCTGGTAAGGGATGGTAATCCTCAGACTCCTAATATCTGCATCTAGCTGTAAGAGATAAAGGAAGACGATAAATTCTGCATCACACTCTAACAAAGTCTTACTATGCCTTCAAAGATTCAATTTTTATTTCTTTAATGTGTTTACTATATACTCACTAACACCACTGTGCTGGCCCTCAGGACTTCTCTTTCTCCTTCCATTTGTATATCTTAATGTCTGCCTTCTCACCATAAATTAAACTACATTAAATTTATAAAAGGGTCTCTACCTACTGGCCTTGAAAAGTACTTGATAGCCTTTGGGAAGAAAGGTGTTTTCACAGACATCACAGAGCACTCTCCCAAGATAAAAGAAGCAATTTCATAGTGCCTTACTTAGCACACTGCAAGCTCCTTCTGTTAACAAGACCAAACACCTCTCTAGTTAAAAGTTCTTTCAATGGGGAAGGACAAGGTAGCAAACAGATGAATTTTTTCTGGATGAACTCAGTCATTATTTGAATGCTTTCTTGTGGTTCACCTACTTAAAAGGTGATCAGATCACTTTGTGCTACTGAAGAGTGCAACTACAAAGAACAATTACATAAACCCTCTGTTACAACTTACCTCATCCTTCTTTCTAATGAAACAAACCACTGCCTTGCCACCATTTCATTAGTAATCTTAGTAAAGCCTACTTTCTTTATCATGTGAATCCATTTTCTTTGCCTTAGCATATCACAAAAATTTATTTCATTACATAATAGGACACAACTGTACATCATTTTATAAATGTATGCATTAATGAATTTTATTATTTGAAAGGATAAACGCAATCCTTATAAACAAAAACTATTCTCAAATAAATAGGGTTGTTCAAGAACTTTATGTTAGAGAATTTATACAAATCTTCAATTCCACATCTGTAATTCCTAGTCAAAAAACTAAAGCTTTTTTTCATAAATTCTCTAGCAGTAAAATCTGACCTGCACTGACGGAAGGCTAGTTATAGTCTTTATACCACTGAATGTGAATATTCATTTGTTTAACTGCAGATGTATTATCATTACTGTTTCCCAGCTGTTGCTCCAGACTCCACTAGGGGGTTTATGTTACTGTACATACACCATACTCATTTTCTAAAATCAAAATATTTTTAATTCTCAAACACTCTCTAGTCCAAATGGTTTTGGAAAAGAGATTATGGATGTACAGGTTTGTTCCTCAAAAATATTTGAATTGTTTGAAAATCAAGTAGCAATAAATCAACATGATAGAGAATAGAAAAATACTGAGATATTATGAAGGAAATTGTCCATCATCTATGAACATTAACACCCAATTTAAATGGGACACACAAATTTTCTCTCAAAAGAAAACAGGAGGCTATGCGAAATCAAAATAATTTAAAATAAATTATAAATGCCTTCCTTGGCATTTATAATTCTGTCTCATTTCAATGAAAAACTATCTACTCTTAATGTAAAAAGAATGTATTTGAAGATTATGAAATTAACATGTCAATATCCAAAGCCTATGCCACTTCCTTACTATTGAACTAAAGCAAAGATTCCAAAAATTTCTAAAATATCACTACCTATTTATTTGTAAAGAAGTTCAATTAACCCTACCCATGGAAATTAAAACACTCTGGTAACATGAACATGTTTGAGATTATATTTCCTACGCTCATTGATTTTCTTTTAGCAATCAATTAGCTAGACCACACAAAATTTTAGTCTTGGTTGAACAATTTTATTAACCTACACTTTATTACAAAACAGAGTGCATATTTAAGATATGTTAAGAATGAGTAATTCACTAAGCATATTCAAAGTTAATTATAATAAGAACATTCTGTGTAAGACCAGTGAATTAGTCATATCTAACTCATACTGGACCAAAATGAAACAATATCCTGGACTTGTTACTGGTTACAACACTTTCAGTAAATACAGAGAAACACTCTCTAGAAATGCAATAAAACAGATATTATCCTTTGTCTTAATTGATAAAGCAAAAGTAATATTATATCATACAACCAGATACATTCCCATTGTCATATTTCTGGAATTATATGTTACTTGATGTAGTATGATAAAGTAACTTTCTGTTTGCTAAAATCATACCAGCTTTTAAAAATTTTCCAGCAGGTACCTATGTAATCAATAAAAAATGAGCTACATTTGAGCTTAATGGCAATAATATCGATGTTATTCATTTTAGTAACTGAATATTTTACCTAAGTCTTTCTGATACTATTAAAATTCAAAAGATCTACAAGATCTCTAGTTGATCCCTTTGTTATAATAACTATATTTCCTCTCTAAATCTCCAAGAGAAGATCTGTGCACACACTTGCAGACCTGTTAGACTAGGGGGTGCAGAGGTCCACTGAACGTAATCTTAAGCTGGTATCTTAGATTTCTCCCTGTGTCCTACATTCACCAACTATTCATGGTAAAATAGTTAATTTTAATGTTCTCATTGTTTACCAGAAAGCACAGACAGTAAGGCTGGCTTTGCCACTCCCGTTTCCTTTGGCTATGCTGCTGAGCTTTTTTAGCCAATTGACTTTGCTTTGAGGCTATAAATATCTGAAAAATGTTCTGCATTTGATGCTCTTGGATTCTGCATCCATATTTAGCTGTTTGTGGCATGCCTTTGTTTAAGCTACTCTACCACCCATACAGTCAGGTTGAGATTTAGATGGTTAAAGTACAGATGAATCAACATTCAACAGATACTGACTTACTCTGAGCAAGGTACCAATTTGTCAGAAATGGTGACAATGGGGTGGCAAGATGGGAATAAAAAGATAAAAAAGATATACTCCCTAATGTCAAAAATTTTATAGTCTTGACAAAGCCTGGACACAACTTATTATAATACTAGAATAAAACAAATGAAGTATTTTACAACTAAAAGAAAATAAAGGATGGAACAGCATAAATATTTTCACTCAGCTATTTCTCATAGATGTGCATTGTGTTCTAAATATAGGTCCACCTCTTAAAAAGCTCTGAACACTCCAAAAAGTTTTCCAAATCATGCAAATATACAAAACTCTAGATATACATATATAGAGATACTATTGACCAAAGAGCCAAACCTGTCATCAGCAAACTCAAGACTGACTAGTCTTCAAATTTTGTGAGGCAAACTAATAAAATATTGTTTATAAGAGATTCTTGAGGAAGAAGGGTACTTTTGTCATCATTTGTTACCATGATAATTTCAAACAAAAGAATACTGCAAAGGACATGAACTTGTAGTCAGCAATCAGTAGCACTTAATACAGCTTATCATACATAGCACTTTACAGCTATCTTTAAAACCCAGATGGCTATTTTAGGTTAAGTCTCAAAACTGAATGATCTGGATCTGAGTAACATCCCTATCCCCACCTTCCTATTTTGTGAAAATATTCCAAATAAATACACATCTGCTTTTTTTTTTTTGCAATTCTTCCCCGGGGCCAGGTTTGAACCTGCCACCTCCAGTATATGGGACTGGCGCCCTACTCACTGGGCCACAGGTACCGCCCACACATCTGCTTTTAATATTATTTCTTTCAAAACTCAGCTCAGTGACCTTTTGATAGAAGTACTTCCCAGAATACACTGATAATCAGGATTTAAGTGCATTAAGTTAAGGGTTTGCATGATGCCTGGCCCCAAGAATCAGGATAAAATGTGAAGGCCAAGTTGTAGGTAAAATAATGGAGTAAGCCATAGAGTTGGACATTTTTAAAGCTAAAAGGGGCCACAGATACCAATAATTCCAGGTTCCACTTTTATGCAGAAACCGAGAGACCAGGAGTTAAAACTACTTACCCAAAGTTAGACAACCAATTTGTGGCAAAGCCAGAATGAAAACCCAGGTTCTGGGCGGCGCCTGTGGCTCAGTGAGTAGGGCGTCGGCCACATATACTGAGGGTGATGGGTTCAAACCCGGTCCCAGCCAAACTCGGACAAAAAAATAGCAAGTATTATGGCGGGCGCCTGTAGTCCCAGCTACTTGGGAGGCTGAGGCAAGAGAATAAGCCCAAGAGCTGGAGGTTGCTGTGAACTGTGACATATGGCACTCTACCAAGGATGACAAAGTGAGACTCTGTCTCAAAAAAAAAGAAAAAAAAAAAAAAAATAAAACCCAGGTTCTCAACCTCCAGTTGTACACTCAATGCTATGTTCCCAATTTCTGTGTTTCGTTAAAACACATTAAGCTACACTCATTAAGTGATCCAAGACAATCAGGGATTTGAACTCCAAACAAACAAGAAATAAGAAAAACAAACTAGTACTCTCCAAAATGGTTTTCTACATTCTATTTTTTTTGGAAAGAGTCTTTGTCAGCCTAGGTAGAGTGCAGTTGCATCATAGCTCACAGCAACCCCAAACTCTTGGCCTCAATCGATCCTTTTGCCTTAGCCTCCCAAATAGCTGGGACTCCAGCACTACACCTGGCTAGTTTTTCAATTTTTAGTAGGGACGGGGTATCACTCTTGCTCAGGCTGGTCTTGAACTCCTGAGCTCATGCCCACCAGCCTCAGCTTCCCAGAGTGCCATTCCATTATTTTTACTTCTAATTTTTTAAGAATTCATACAGTAGGCAACTTTAAAACTAGCTGAGGACATAGCCAAGAGTCACTCAGATAGTTGTGAAATATTTACATCAAATTAAAGACAACAAAGTAATATTCAGGATGGGCTTCCTAGAGGAAGGAAAATAGTAGTAGTAAACACTAAATAAAAACACCTTCTAGTTAATTGAAGTTACAATGGAGTGGAAATTCTTCAACTTGTCACAAATATGCAGAGTATGTGTATTTATGTATGTATGTGTATACATACATATATTAATTATTCTACATTATACATTTTATGCATAAACCTATAGCCAGTGAGTTAAAACTATCTGCCTAAAGTTGAACAACCAATTTGTGACAAACCTGGAACAAAAACCCCAGGCTCTCACCCCCCCATTTGTTTACTCTAGGTTTCTAATTTCTGGATTTCTTTAAAACACACACACACATATATATATATATACATTCACATACAGCTATATAGGAGTATATTTGTAGGAAGAGACTACAAAAATAATACATATGTTTACATACATATTTATGTTTTCATATGCAAAAAATGACAGCTAACACCAGGTCTAACAAACCAAGTTTTGGACACTGAAATACTTATTATCTATAGTATTCTTAAAGTAACATGGCCCTTTCTCTAATGTCATATAAAAAACAGAATGCCAAAGAAGTATATAAGGAGAAAGAAAAACTGAAAAATGTTGTAACCCAACATACTCTAATTGATACGCACTTACAGAGTCTAATGAACATTTGTTATAAGTGATCAGCTAAGTAGGATTAGCAGGCGGATGGAAAATCAGGCACCAAAGTTTTTAATCTAATTTACTGAGAACAAACTGGGTGACCTTGCATCATCTCCTATTCCTTTTCATTAATTATTGCAGTTAAATAAAATAAAATAAAGGACATTTATAAACACCCAGCAAAATACAAAGTTGTACATACAAAAATCCTTAAGAAAAACTGGTTAGGACTGGTTAGTTACAATTGAAAGGGCCATTAGAGATGATTTAATCCAATCCACTCACTTCACAGATGAGGCTATGAAGCCAAAAAAGTGACCTGATCTGCCCCCAAATCACATATCCACTCAGCAGAAATGAAGCAGAAACCTAGATCTCTGGACTCCTAGTTCTGTAATCTTTCTGGTTACAGAAAGATTGACATGATGGACACAAAGTCTTGAAACCAACTGAACTATCCAGAAAGACAACTTATAAGTTTTGGTCATTCCTGAACAGTAAACATATCCCACTTAGATGGTGAAAGAAAAAACATAATGTACTTTTTCACTAAAGGCTTAGATGCACATGATTGCGGAATAACATTTTGAAATTGTGTTTGATTGCAGGTGCTTCAAATTTGCCATCTTATTATACTCAGCCACATTGCTAATATCTTTTGTAGTCATGCAAGTTAGGTGAGAAACAGCTTGTCATTTCAAAATTTTGGAAAGCCACAGCTGAGTCCTGAATTCCAGACTATAAATCCTTGGGCTATGAATTTTTAAAACCAGCATGGTTTTAATGCTGCCACAAGGTTCGCCCTAATAGAATCTCGTCATTCAGTTTTAAAGAGGTGGTTACCAGGAATGCAGAAAGAGAAAGTTTCAGTGTGTTCATCTTTTAACCTGCTGAGTGGCAACCCCCTCACTTTACAATGCAAACCAGTAACAATACTGCAATCTGAAACAATCCACACCCATTGGAGTAAATGATTGCATTTGAAGAGAAAGGTTCAGGAAGAAGTTACAGATTAATTAATACGTTCCCACCTAATAAATACTTCGGGTTTTGTTTGTTTGTTTGTTTCATTCATTAGCTTATCCTCTGCTAAGCTTTTTCCATAATCTCTTGATTTCCAGCCTTGCCTCACTCAAGAGAAAGAAATGAAACCTCATTCCCTTGGTTTCATTCGTGTTCCATCATTCCTTCTTGAATATTGGCTGGCAGCTGCCTTGAAGTAATCACTTAAGAATTGTGTCTGGATAGCCCAACTTAACATTAAACTTACTGCAGGTGTCTGAAGGGGTCCAAAGACCATACTGAGTTACATCTCTACCCAGGTGCTAGTCTGAAGAAACTTATCAGAAACGTATACCTGCCCCCCTCCCGAAAAAGGACGTGGGGAACTGACCGAGGATGAATGAAAACTGGGAGTGGGACGAAAACTAGGTAATGAATTTCACCCCAAGCAAAAAATAAGAAACATCAGCCTCTAAGACAGACTGGTCCTTACCGTAGACTCGTACCCAGCTCTGCTGCTGGCACACGGACTCAAGAAGGATCCGATCCAACATACCACCGGCCACAGCCCCACTGACTGGGACAACGGCGTCCAGTTCCTCCGGGGGCAGCGGAGAGTCGGACTCCAGCCCGGGGAACATCTCCGGCCAGGACAGCGCCTCAGCGACTCCTCCAGACGACGGAGAGAGCTCCATGGTGCCCGAGGGGGACCAGGCGACCGCAGCGGGGCGGGCGCGCGGCTCCGCGCCCGGCTTGTGAGAAGGGGAGGAGGAGAGCGCAGCAGCGGGGGCAAGGACCCGAGCTGCACCCGGCGAGGACACCGCTCACCTCCTTCCCAGTCGCCCACTGCCCGACCCTCGGGCCCTGTAGCCCACCTGCAGCTGGCGGGCGGGACCCAGGCCGGGAGGCGGATCCAGGGTGGCCCTGGCCAGGGGTGAGTCTGGACTCAGGTGTGAGTGAGTCCCTCCCAGGAAGGGACGAGGAAGAACCCGGGAGGGGAGGATCGTCCTCCCGCCCCCTCGGAGCCGCCTTCCTCAGCTCAGCCGGCGTCTCCCGCGGTCAGACCAAGCTCCGGCTGGGGATGGAGCGGGGCCGGGTAGGACTAGACTGGGCTTGGGGGCGTCGCCGCCAGGGGCCGCCCCCTCTGACCGGCTACCGCCGCCGCCGCCGCCGCCTCAGAGGCTCCAGAGTGCCCGCTCCCTCAGCCTGGGGAAGGGTGGGGGGCGGTGGCCCCAGGTTCTTGCCGGCCTGTCCTCAGTCCCCACCTCTGGAAAGAGCCAGCCAGCCCCGCTAACTCTCAGCCACGGCTCCGGCGCCGCGGCGGATCCCACAAGCTCGGCAGCCGCGGTGGCGGCGGCGGCAGGCGGAATCCCAGGGTGATAGGCTGGAGCAATCGAGGACCGAGAAGCCGGCCGCGTGTGCGATCTAGTAACCAAGCGGAGGAGGAACTGCCACCGAAGGCAAAAGAAATCGGACACCGAATTATTCATCCAGCCTGTCCCGCCTACTTTCGGATACCCTCCCTGGGAGCGCCCTGTGGTGAACAGTGCCGGTCTTGCAGCTCAAAGGAGAGTTGGCGTGGGAGGCGGGGAGGAAAGGGGGTGCGGGAAATTTAAAAACAAAGGAAAGGAGCACCTCTTTCTTCACACCCTTTTCCTACTTATTTGTTCTTTTTTGGACTAACATTTCTTCCTTATTGGACGAAAAGACTGAAGAGGCTTCTGTATATTACAGTTACCCCAGAGGAAACGCCTTCTTCCTTCCCAGAGAGAGTTGGCAGCGGGTCTGGGATTGTGGGATATGTGCAGGATCCGCTCTCTGCGCCCTGTCCCCGCGGAAGCTGGACATGTCATCGGTTTAGAATAGCATGGTTAAGAAGTGTAGTGTGGATGGACGGGTCTCTTAAGCACATGAAATGCTCCAAAGCTCAGTATTAACCAAACATGTTTCTCTGTTTTGCCTTTGATCTTTGTGCAATATGTTGGCTTATTTTTTTCTCCTCTAATGATGTCATTTGCGTTTTATTTTTGGTCTGTTTGTTAGACTGTCTCTCTTTCCTTAACTGTGGCTTTACTTTTATGTCCACCCAAGGGAGTGGGGGCTTTACCAGTTCGTTCAGGTTGAAGGGATCACTGGCAAAACAATAATTTTTAAATTGAAAAATAACAACCTAAACCGCTCCTTACACACAGTAGGTCATCAGCAATGTTTGTTTTTCGCTTTGGGGGGGGGGTTGTTGTTTTGTTTTTTGCAGTTTTTGGCTGGGGCTGGGTTTGAACCCGCCACCTCCAGCATGTGGGGCTGGCGCAGCATTGAGCCACAGGCGCTGCCCCAGCAATGTTTCTTGAACATGCTGCCTGTGCTTGGAGCAAGACTTTCTGTAATTACAAGTAGCTTTTTTTTGCACCTTTTGTTTAGTGTGCCCCGCCTCCCTCCCTTCCCCCCTACACACACACACACACACACACACACACACACACACAACTTCTCTCTACTTTGCACATAGACTGTCTACAAGGGAACTTCTTTAGTTTTCTGGTTGTGTGGTGTCCTGCTGTGTTGTTTGGGCTTACTGAGAGTTATGAGGATGTATTTTGTGATTTTCTCCGAATACTTAGGGTAATAGTATATTTTTACTTCTTCTTCTTCTTTTTTTTCTTTTTTTTTTTTTTTGTAGACACAGAGTCTCACTTTATCGCCCTCGGTAGAGTGCACACAGTTCATGGCAACCTCCAACTCCTGGGCTTAGGTGATTCTCTTGCCTCAGCTTCCAGAGTAGCTGGGACTACAGGAGCCCACCACAACGCCCGGATAAGGGTAATAGTATTTCAAAGCAGGAAGCGCCTTTGGAGATAATCTCATTCTGCCTTTTGTCTAACTGGTGAAGAGACAGGGGGATAGCCAGGTTACCTGGCAAATCAACCAATACAGATAGCCCTGTGGTGTTCAATGATATTAGCCACTTCAACTTTGTTCCTTGTTAGGTCCGAAAATTCTCCCAAAACAGTCCCAACAGACAAATCCGAGACACACTCCGATGTAAAAGCATGAGATGAGTTTTATTCAGGCCCGGGGAAGCCTGGACTCTCCTGGCATGCAAGCCTAGGACAGCCCCGAACCCAGGGTGGAGGAAGTTTTTATGGGGTACAGAAAGCAAGAGGGGTAGGGTCCGATATGAGTACACTTTTCATTGGCGGTTGGTGATTTCATTAGTAAAGGAGGATTTGCATTGGTAGTTGATGATTTCACTAGTAAAGGTGAATTTGGATTGGTACAGGTGAGGGGTGGGGGGGTCCCTTAACCGGGGGCTAGAGTTGGTACAGCCTGATTACTTGTATTTCAGGGTAATAGAAACTTATTGTTTATTATAGCAGCTGTTTGCCTAAGGTGACTCAGTTTAAGGCTCAGTGGCTGTGCAACCTGGGGTGGGGGAGAGGCAGCAGGGAGTGGCCCTGCAGGTTTCACTGGCAGAGGCTGGGGCAGAGGGGCTATGAATGGAACTTATGCGGTAAACAGCCAGGAATGGGGCTTGTGCTGTAAACAGCCAAGAATGGAGCTAGTTTGGCTCTCACACCTTCAAGAACCTTTTGAGATTAAGATTATTGGTCTGTGGTTTGGTGACTGATTGGAGTGCTGGTTTGTAATATCTAGAACCCTGCTTCCTTGCTCTCTATCTGACCATATCATCTTCTAGTTCTAAACAACAGTATGTGCTATAGCAGATGAGGAAAGGTACTGAAGCCAGGAGATTGCAAGGCTCAGCACGGAGCAGATTTAGAGCATTTTTATACTAAATAATATATAAATAATATATTTTAGTATAAAATATATTAATTAAAAATTAATTATATAATATAAATTATATAATATAAAAATTAATATATAATAATATATTTAGTATAATTTTTATACTAAATAATATATAAATAATAATTTATACTAAATTACTGTTGAAGTCATAGCAACACAGGTCAGACAGCAAGTAAATATGGGCATCAAATGTACACATTTAAATATCTTTTTATTAGTCAGTATTTATGGAATTTATTTACCCAAGGACTTATCTCAAAATCAGCTTTGGAGTGGCGTTTGAAACGTTCCCAGAGATTTTTTTTCCAAACTTATTCTCTCATTGGTGTCATCTGTTCTTGAGAAAGAGAACAGAAAGAAGAAAAAACCTCTGCCAACCCCCAGTAATACTACTTTGTTAGTAATCTATTCTCTTCATCCAGACCCCTCCCCCCCAATACTGGCCCCTACTTCACTTTTCCATCCTGACCCCAGACTAACTGTAGGTCATTATCAAATCACCTAAGTAATAGTATGTCTGGAATTTATCTAATGTTAATAACTTAAAAAGAAAATACTTACGGCAGCTCCTATGGCTCAGTGAGTAGGGCGCTGGCCCCACATACCGAAGATAGCAGGTTCAAACTTGGCCCCAGCCAAACTTCAACAAAAAAATAGCTGGGCGTTGGGGCAGGCACCTGTAGTCCTAGCTACTCAGGAGGCTGAGGCAAGAGAGTTGCATGAGCCTAAGAGCTGGAGGTTGCTGTAAGATGTGATTCTACCAAGGGCAATAAAGTGAAACTCTGTCTCTAAAAAAAAAGGAAAATACTTAGACAACCTGAACAATAATTCTGTGAGATAAGGAGAATCAGTATCTTTAAAACAAGCATTTAACAAATTAAAAAAACCAAAGCATAGAATTCTAGTAAGCAACCTATCTAAATGTAGCTAGTTAATAAACTGAAATTAAAACCCTATTCTCCTAATTTTTCTTTAGTAGGTAGAGTTGTTCTGACACTTGTGGAACCAAAAGTAAATATTTTATGGGTTTTACAAAGTATCATTTGAGAAAAATATTGAAGAAAAACAAAACAAAAAAGTTATAAACTGATTTGCATTGCTGGGAGGCAGTTAATCCTACTTGGATTTAATGGGGGGGGAGTCATCTCCAGGTTTTAATGTGTTGATAAATCCTTGGCTGATAAAGTCTTAGTTTACATTGTAGTTTGCAAACAGTCCTTTGTGTGTGAACTACTATACAGCTAAAGTCTCATTTCCCTGCAGGCTCTCTACACTCCTCCTCCTCCCTTCTGCAACTATGAATACTAAGCTCCCAGCAGTGATCTACGCATGAACTGTCGTGGAAACTCAACTCCAAGAATCAAACTCAAGACTCAGGATAAGGAGGTACTAAAAAATAATTAGTTTCCTAGGTCTGAAAAACAAAGGTTGGCAAGAGTCTGAGATTTCCAAAAGAAAGAGGCTTTCTGTTCTGATACACACTGCCAATAATAGAGATGAAGGTTTAGTATCTTGTCTGTCACAACCTGAGAGCTAGGTTGTCTCCAATTTTCTTCTCCATTCACTCGTCAGAAAACACATTCTTTACATATGCTGTGAACTATTTTCTGATAGCCAGTGTCTTCTAGGTTATATAGGTACCACCTCTAAGCAGATAATTCTCAAAACAGTAATGCCATTTTTAAACTGTGGTTCAGCAGTCACTTGCTTTCAATATTCCCTCTCTCTTTGGACATGGTGATAGAGCACTCTCCTGATTTATTCTATAATTACTGATCATTCCCAGTCCATCATAAGGGAAGAATTTAGACATTTCCTGAGATTTATCACCTGTCTTCCTCCCACCTGAGTCTCCAGTTCCCTGGTTCAAATCCATTCTGTAATTTCTTCTCTCAGAATAATGTTGACTTTCAGATACCCATCTCCAGCCCCATTTATAGTACTGTAGATCACAAATTTGTAAATATTGACCACCACCACCAAGATATACTTCCTGGACTTCAGACTCAATGCATGAGAATCAATAACTTCATGTCCCTCTTGCCTCTGACCCAAACACACTGGCCTTCTTGAATTTCTTTCTTATGTTAGTAGAACTAGTAAGTTCTTACTTCTGACTTGCTTAAACATGGAATGACCTTTGAGCCCTCTCCTCTACCCTCCCTTGCATAAATCCAACCCCTACTTTCTATTCCTAGTGACACCATCTTAGCTCAGACCTGGTTAGCTTTACCAAGATTATTGCATTAGCTTTTTAGCTATTCTTCATCCCCTGAAGGTTTTCCACCTCCACTTCTTCCTATCCTCTGTTGTAGGTGAATTTTCCCAAAGCATAGTTGAGACCAGGTCACATCTAACCTCAAAACAAAACAAACAAAAAAAGCCCTTCATTGCCTACTAAGTAAAATGCATACTTTACCAAGCTTAAAAGGACCTTCCAAATGTCGTCCCAAACTACCATTCCTACCTCACTCATTGCATGTGCCCAGCAAACCCAAATGGCTCGCTCTTCCCCAAATACTTCCATACTTTCCTTGCCCCTAGCCTTGGCTTAGTTATTTCTTCCACTTGGGCTATAGTTTCCTCCATCCCTGTTTGATAAATACTGACCATCCTTCAAGGGCCCCCATCACATACCAATGTCCTCTTCCATCAGATCATTTCCTATCATCCAAGCTGGCAGTGATCTCAGCCTCCTCTGAGTTCCCTTAGCATTTGTTCCTGTTTTCTGGTACCAATCACAGTATATATTGTGGCGTAGTCTTTTGTATAACTCTTACTATCTGCTTTTAGGTTATAAACATTTTGAAGGCGGAGATCTTATGTTAGTCATGTTTATTCTTCTTAATATCTTTCACATATTAACCATTAAATGAAACCAAAAGCCAAACGAGAAATTAGACTAAAGGGGAAAAGTTCATGGATGTTTGGGACTGCAAAAGATATTTAAAAATCAGGTTAATGAGGCTGAAGCAGTGGCTCACACCTGTAGTCCTAGGACACTAGGAGACCAACACAAGTGGATTGCCTGAGCTCCAGAGTTAGAGACCAGCCTGAGCAAGAACAAGACCCCAGCTCTAAAAATAGACAAGTGTTGTGGCAGATACCTGTATTTCCAGCTACCTGGGAGGCTTGAGGCAAGGGGATTGCTTGAGCCCAAGACTTTGAGGTTACTGTGAACTATGAAACCATAGCATTCTGTGAGGGCAACAAAGTGAGACTCTGTCTCAAAAAGAAAAAAAAAATCAGGTTAATGAGCCCAATCATGCAACTCTCATTTTTCCTCTTTTCTTGCCTCTCCCCATTTTTTTTTTTTTGCAGTTTATGGCTGGGGCTAGGTTTGAATCCCCACCTCCAGTATATGGGGCTGGCGCCCTACTCCTTTGAGCCACAGGCACTGCCCTTGCCTCTCCCCATTTTAAAAATAAACATTCTTAGTCCCAGGAAAAGGACATAACTTGACCAAGATCACAAAACTAGTGACATCAGAAGGATTAGAATTCACATCTCCTGAATGTCAATTCATCAGCCCCATTGAAAGATTTATTCCTTTCTATCCTTTTCTGTCCTTTTCTAAATGGATATTGTTGATAAAGATTTTCTCAGTAATTTTATTTTTTTTACATATTATTTAAGCTTAAAACGTTTGTGCCATATTCCTGGCCCCACATATAATTTTAGCAAAATTATACTTTAAAAAAAAAAAAACAAAAACCAAAGGACCAAACAGAGACATCAGAGAAACATCTGGTCTGATTCATCAGGGTAGCAGCAACATTTCTATTTATACATGAGCACAGCCCTATCTTTGTAGCTCTCAGCTGTTCCTCATTGCTCAGTATGTTCCCCTTTTTAACCTTGTCTGTCCCTCATCAAGATAGCATCCTGTATCCTGAGCCTTAAGCAGAATCTAATGCAATAAAAGAAAATATATTCCCTGCTCCCTAGAAGGGGGATCTGTATTTAAAAAGAACCATTTCTCTAGTTCTCTGTTTGTTGAAGAGTATAGGACAATAAGCCCTCAAGTGGTTGGGTGGCTGCCATTCATTCCACAGCATTCTGGATAGAAAGAAAAAGTTGGATAAAAACCAAAGCTGTAGCATGAGTCAAGTTTGGAAGCAGGTCAGGTAGAAAAGAAATGAATATTCTGAATGGAGAAACTGAGGTTTGTGTAGAGAATTTAAGGAGCTCCGACTCTTCTCACAGCAATATTTGATAGTGATTATAAATTAGAAACTACATGATCTTAGGTCGTCATTAGTACCAAAGAAAGGCTTAGGAATCATCTCGGTTATGTGAGTGCTCTTTCATATCTGGCCTGCATTCCCTAAGAGAAGGCCACTGTTTATACTAACCAATGACAATACTGTTTGGGAAAGCAGGAGAACAGGCCAGAGACAAACGGACCTCCACCAAAAACTCCTGCAAAATAATGACCTCACCTCAGCATTTAACTCCAGGAATGTCAAAAGAACAAAAACACTCAGATGGAACGACAATGGCTCCTGACATCAGGGTCTAATTAAAACCATTAGCTTCTGAGCACTGAAAATAATAAGGTGCCCTATCCCACTTCATGTTCACAAAAATTTTTTTTTGCAAAATGTTAGGAAGAGCAACAAAGTTCTCATTTTCCTTTGATAATAAATACTACAAAATTTGTTTCAGAAATGGACTGTTTTAATCCTAGCCCTCTGGGAGGCTGAGGCAGGAGGATTGCTTGAACTCAAGAGTTCGAGACCAGCCTGAACAACAGCAAGACCCCATCTCGACTAAAAGTAGAAAAATTAGCCAGGTGTTATAGCAGAAGGCTGAGACAGGAAGGTCACTTGAGCCTGAGAGTTTGAGGTTGCTGTGAGCTCTGACACCATAGCACTCTAGCCTACTCGACAGAGTAAGACTCTGTCTAAAAAAAAAAAAAGGCAGATTTAAAACTCTCAAAAGTATTGTATGTGCTCTTATGTGTTCCTACTTTGCCAGTGCCCTAAACACCATATTTGTTGAGCAATTCAGCTCTGCTCAGAATACACAGTACCAACCATTTATTAACAAACACAATCTATGACGGGCAATCTGTAGTGAATTAATGTCTGTGTTCTTCTAGTAACTATAGAAAACACCCAGCTATTTCATCCTAACCAAAGAAAATAATCACTTTGTGATTCTAATGAGTTCTCAGAAGATGCCATTTAAAAATACAGAGCCTAATGATTCTAGAGGAGATATTTTTAAAAATAATTCCACTGTCCTTATATTACTCTTGGAGAAATATAATTGGCCAATATGTGGAGGCAACACTGACCCATTTTCATTTTGTCTCTCATATAAAAAAGGTGTCAAGACATCGGTTATAATAAACTCTTGTGAATAAAGACCCCCAAATATCCAAAGTCTATCCCTTGTAAGCTGTCATCCCAATATTGATGTAGATAGTCATAGCAGCTCCTGAAATGTCTGCCCATTATTAATCAGCATTGATCGTTAGGTTTGAGAATAAGAAACTTGGAATGTTTTTTGTTTAATTTTTGGTCATTTTTTCATCTATCTATAACAGGAAGTTCTTTACAGAACAAAAAGAAGAGCTGGAAGATTAGAAGAAAGTAGTCAGAAAGTGGGATGTTGCAATTTAAGATTGCTGAGATGTAATGTCCATGTGATGACAAGATATAAAATGTAGTCTCCAGAAGAGAGTAACTTAAGTATGTTGGAGGATATGGTCATAAGGGTTAAGGAGGTACAAAATTTGGAAGTTATTGGATCAGTTGTTGACACCAACTCCTAGGATAGTGCTAGGAAGTAGAATATAAAGGACAACTATGGCTCAGAGCCTATAGCTCAGCAGCTAGGGCGCCAGCCACATACACCTAAGGTGGTGGGTTTGAATCCAGCCCGGGCTGCCAAACAATGATGGCTACAACCAAAAAATAGCTGGGCACTGTGGTAGGCGCCTGTGGTCCCAGCTACTTGGGAGGCTGAGGCAGGAGACTCGCTTGAGCCCAGGAGTTAGAGGTTGCTGCGAGCTATGATGCCACGGCACTCTACCCAGGGGGACAGCTTGAAGCTCTGTCTCAAAAAAAAAAAAAATAAAAAAGAACACTTCCCAAAACAAGAATACTAAGAATATAGAATATCTTAATAATAATGGAATAATGGTTCTAGGATGACTTAAGAGGGTTGTAGGGATAGGCAGATATGAGAAAGTACTGAACCACTAAGGGAGTGAGGGTAATGAGAACACAGGTAACTAGATGCACTTCCTGTTAGTGACAGGGTATGATTATAGGTATGAGAGAGAGATGGGCTTCAAATATTATACTTTGGCTCACTTCGTTGGGTGTGTTTGTCTTAGAATTAAATAAAGCATCTCAAAATGCAGAGATGTGATAAAGGCTGCCACTGAGGTTTTGGAAAGATCATAAGGACCTGGCTCTTAACCAAACTTCCTTTTCTGTGTCCAAAAAGGAAGCAAAGAGTCTAGTGAGGACAAAGGCTCTCTCCAGGTTGTGGCTCAGCAGAGGGTATGCTTTTCTATTTCATAAGAACTCAAGTCTGTTGATCTCTTCATTTTATTCTAGTTGATCAGCCTTTCCTAAACTCTTAGTTCCATGCCCTACCTGAGACTAGTGTTTGATCACCTGAACTACTTTGATATTTTTTTACTGCATTTTTGTCTTGTATCTTTATAAATTTATACGTGTGTATCTCCTAGAATTTGTGTTCAGTATTATCTTTTCAAGATTTATCTGTGTTGATACTTGTGACTCTAGTCCATTCATTTTAACTACTGTATGGTTCTATATTACATAAATAGGCCACCATTAATTTACACATTCCACTTTTCATTATTGAAACTATAAGGCAGTGATCATCCTACAACACTTCTCCTTAGAAGTGTGACTGTTTTGTTGGACATTTCTCTATTTATACTCTGATATCTACTGTCTTAATTCCTCCCCATTCTTATTTTTTTTTTTTTTCAAAATTGTCTTGCCTATTCTTGGCACTGAACTCTTCCATGGGCTTTTCTTTTTTTTTTCCTTTTCTTTCTTTCTTTTTTTTTTTTTTTTTTGCCTGAGACAGAATGCCATTCTGTTTCCCTGGTTAGAGTGCTGTGGAGTCATAACTCACGGCAACCTCCAAGTCCAGCTCAAGCCATGCTCTTGCCTCAGTTTTTCTAGACTGGTCTCAAATTTGTGAACTCCAGCAATCCACCCTCCTTAGCCTCCCAGAGTGCTAGGATTACACTACTGATTTTTGAATATTGATTTTATGTCCATCAACCTTGAAGAGCTCACTATGAATATTGATAAAATGTGAAAAGATTGTCTTGAAAATCCTTTATGAATAATATTTGCATATTAATAATTACTTTGTTCCTTCCTTTCCAATTCCTATGCTTTTTTTTTCTTGTCTTATTACATTGGTTAGACTCCCAGAACAACATAGAATGGTTTTACTATGTGTATCTTATTCTTGACTTTGAAAGGAATATTTCCATTTTTTCACAATTAATGATGATATTTGCTATAGATGTTTTTATATTTATGATGCTCTGATTTTCTAAGAAGGAAATTTTAAAATGAAGAAATGAGTGTTAAACTTTAAGATATTCTTTTAGGCCTCGGTGCCCGTGGCTCAAGTAGCTAAGGTGCCAGCCATATACACCTAAGGTGGCAGGTTCAAATCCAGCCCAGGCCTGCCAAAACAACAATGACGGCTGCGACCAAAAAATAGCCAGGCCTTGCGGCGGGCGCCTGTGGTCCCAGCTACTTGAGAGGCAGAAGCAGGAGACTCGCTTGAGCCCAGGAGTTGGAGGTTGCTGTGAGCTAGGATGCCACAGCACTCTACCAGGGGGACAGCTTGAGGCTCTGTCTCAAAAAAAAAAAAAAAAGATATTCTTTTGGATTTATTGAGGTGATCATTTAATTTTCTCCTTTAATTGGATATGATAGTGAAATATACTAATAAATTTTGAAAATAAGTATCAATTATTTCTGGGATTAAACCCGCCTTAATTACTTTATATCTTCAACTAATTACAAATATTTTGTTTAATTTTTGTATGTTTACATTTGTGCATGAGACTAGCCAATAGTTTTTCTTTTTGGTATTGTGCTTATCTGCTTTGAATAACCTCCCTTGATATTCAAGGGAGTTGCCGTCCCTACGCACTCTTTAACATACTAATATTCTGTAATAATAGCTTTTAAAATGACACCTAAGTGAATAAATTTGAAGTACTTTCCTCTAAGCCATATTTTGCAATACCTCTGTTACACTTGACACTTTAAATATATTCATTATTGGCTAAGTGCTGGAAGCACAGTAGTTACAGCGTCAGCCACATACCCCAAGGCTGGTGGGTTTGAACCCAGCCTGGGCCAGCTGAAAAAACAATGACAACTGCAACAACAACAACACAAAATACCTAGGCGTTGTGGCAGGTGCCTATAGTCCCAGCTACTTGGGAGGCTGAAGCAAGAGAACTGCTTAAGCCCAAGAGTTGAAGGTTCTTGTGAGCTGTGACACCACAGCAACTCAGCCTAGGGTGACAGCTTGAGACTCTGTCTTTAAAAAAAAAAAAAAAAGTATTTTTTTATTTTATTAATACCACAATCTCATTTTCTTACACATCTTTTATCATACCTTCTCCACTTTCTTTGTGGGCTCATGTCTCCCTGGATGGACTGTCCCTTGTACATCATTCTACAGATGTTCCCTAAGTAATCAGAGACACCCTCAGTGTTCTAACTACCAACTGTACAGAGATGAATTCTAGTACTGTACCTTCAGCCCAGATGTCTCCCGTCAGTTCTAGCATTTTCTGGCTCATCTGGCTATCCCAGAGGCATCTGAAAATTAACATGTTTAGAATTGAATTCATCATCTTTATTAAACAAGATTTTTCTCTGTTGACACAATCTTAGCTCATGACCTCATCGTTCGTACTTGTCACCGGAGAGAGAATCCTTTAGTAGTCTCTCTCTTTCATTTCTCAAATCCAGTTAATTGCCATGCCCTGACAGTTTAACTGCCTAAACATTGCTTGACCTATTCCCTTTTCACCCCCTTCATGACACCTCAGACAGTCTTCTCTGCATCTTTCTTTTTTTTTCTTTTCTTTTCTTTTTTTTTTTTTTTTTTTTTTTGAGACAGAGCCTCAAGCTGTTACCCTGGGTAGAGTGCTGTGGCATCACAGCTCACAGCAACCTCCAACTCCTGGGCTCAAGCGAGTCTCCTGCCTCCGCCTTCCAAGTTGCTGGGACTACAGGTGCCCGCCACAACCCCCGGCTATTTTTTGGTTGCAACCGTCATTGTTGTTTGGCGGGTCCAGGCTGGATTCAAACCCACCACCTTAGGTGTATGTGGCTGGCGCCTTAGCCAGTTGAGCCACAGGCACCGAGCCTTCTCTGCATCTTTCACCTGGACTAGAACAACAATTTGCCATCATTTTTTAAAATTGTGTATATCTTAAATATAAAACAATCAGAGGTGGAACTATTACTAATACAACCCCTTTGTAACAAATCTCTTTACAGACACGGAAATAATGTATTTAAAATGCTGATCTTGGCTCGGCACCTATAGCTCAACCGGCTAAGGCGCCAGGCACGTACACCTAAGGTGGCGGGTTCGAATCCCCAGCCAGGACCCGCCAAACAACAATGACGGCCGCAACCAAAAAATGGCCGGGCGTTGTGGCGGGCGCCTGTGGTCTCAGCTACTTGGGAGGCGGAGGCAAGAGACTCGCTTGAGCCCAGGAGTTGGAGGTTGCTGTGAGCTGTACTGCCACGGCACTCTACCCAGGGGGATAGCTTGAAGCTCTGTCTCAAAAAAAAAAAAAGAAAAGAAAAAAAAATGCTGATCTTGCCATGCCACTTTTCTGCCTTAAAACTCTTTAGCCTTTCTACATTGAAGACAAGATGTTCTGCACTTTTAAAGATAACATTCAGAGTCCACTGTCATCTAGGCTTTACCTTTTTCTCTGGCCTCATTAACTCATGTAATTTAACCTCGCATCTTAAAACTGCTTGGAGTTCCCTATGTAGCCTATGCATTTTCCCCTTTCCATGTCTTTGCCTATGCTGTTCCTTCTAAGAGTCACACTTCTGCTTCCATTTCCCTCTCCTGCTTCTAAGCCCAGTCTAGTTTTCCTCCTCATCTCTAATTCTGTTTTTTTTTTTTTTTTTGCAGTTTTTTTGGCTGGGGCTGGGTTTGAACCTGCCACCTCCGGCACATGGGGCTGATGCCCTACTCCTTTGAGACACAGGTACAGCCCTCACCACCTCTAATTCTTTACATCCTTGAAGACCAACTCAGCTGTCAATTCATTCAAAAAGCCACCCCAACTTTGACCCTTCTGAAAGCTTTACTAAATGTTTCTCCAGTGATCTCATCAAAAGCCATGATTATTTTCTTATTTTGTACTTCCTACATTGCATTGTAATTATTTGCTTATCTATCCCCACTTAACTGTTGAGCTCATCAAGAGGAACAATTGGTTTTATTCATATTTTAAATTGCAGAATCTAGCAGAGTGTTTGGCACATAAGCTTTGTTGAAGTCAATGGATAAATGATTTAGTTGAATATACCTCTTTTGCAAAAAACTTTTAGTTTTTCTATTACTACTCATATTTTAGTTTTCACTAGCCTTCTCCTATTACATGGCTTTGGCCAACCAATTCTAACAATAATGAAAACAGTGACCTATCGCTGGCTAGCTAGCATGGTCTAGGTTGGAGTGTGGAAAGAACCTCAGGGGAAAACAGAAACAGGTAAATCAGGATAGAATGATGAAAAGAGAAAATCAAAGTTGAAATCTACCCTAACTATTGTTTTAGTCAGTATGGGAGCTGCAATAACAAAGTCCATGGATTGAGTGGCTTATACACAATAGAAATTCATTTCTCACAGTTCTGGATGCTGGAAGTCCTGGATCAGAGTGCTGGCACCCTGGTGAGGGTCCTCTTCTGGGTTGCAGACTATTATCTTCTCATTGTATCCTCACCTGACAGAAAGAGGGCAAGAGCTCTCAGGGGTTCCCTTTATAAGGGTGCTAATTTCATTCATTAGAGTAACACACTCATAACCTAATTAACTTCTGGTAACACAGTCACATTAGGGGATAGAAAATCAACATATAAGGGAGGATACAAACATTAAGTCTGTTGCACCTGTCATCCTAACTAGTATTTTTGCTAATATTACAGTGAGGAGTGATTAATACGTATCAGCAGAATCCTGCTGTCAGTGGCTCTTGGATTATTTGTGAATCACTTTGCACTTTACATAAACTCACTGAGAAATTGTATCCCACATGCTACATGAAGGACATTGCTCTTCCCAAATCCCCTGAGATTCTTTTGGGCTCCCCATTCTCTTGGTATCCTCGGGGTTTGGATTCTGGCTTCCACTGAATTCCCATTCTTCACTTTGTATCTTGCAGCTGTTCCTTTATCTTCTTTTGGCATTGACCCAAGAGAGAACACAGCCCCTCCCCTTTGATTTCCCATCCGAAATTCATGAGAGGCAGCTGTGTATGGTAGACTCTTTCCGGCAATTCAAAGATAATGTGTGCCATATAGGAAGACGATATGGCAAATATGCAGCCACCCTCTTTAGCAGCCAATTCAAAACTGAAAACTTTCTTGTTCTATTTCCATCAACCCAAAATGTAAACCTCTCAATATTTTGCTCAGCTTTCTCTCCTATTTTTCCTCCTCATTCATCTCTTTTCCCCACATCTCCCAATAATTTCTTATACAGAGGTATTTATGACCTTTTTTTAAAATTTTTTCTACAGTTCTTGGCTCTGCAGATTTTTTGTTGTTATTTCTTCCTAACCATGAAGAGCCTCACCTACCACCTCTTAGGCATCTTTTAAGATGTTATTCTAGACAAAGCCAATTCCTTGCCTAAAAAGAACTAATTAGCAGTATGTAAAATAAATTTTCATTCCTCTACTACATTTCTATTTAGAGTGTATATATATTTATGTTTCAACCAATTATTTAATAAATTCAATATTCATCATTTTAATCCATGTGATTATTTATTCTCAACATAACTTTTATTTTTTATGTAAGAGAACACTTTTAATTATAGTTAATGATTAGTCCCCGAACCAGGTGGTATCAACCAAAGTGGATAATCAGACCAGTGTCCAGCTTGGGACAAAATTAGTAGTTGGTTTTTTGTTTTTATTCTGTCACCCTGGATAGAGTACCATGGTGTCATAGCTCACAGCAGCCTCCAACTTGAGCTCAACAGATCCTCTTGCCTCCATTTTTCTATTTTTAGTGGAGATAGCATCTCACTTTTTGTCTAGGCTGGTCTCGAACTTGTGAGCTCAAACAATCTGCCCACCTCAGCATGAGCCTGGCCAAAATAAATTGTCTTATAGAATTGTTTCTGAGCTCGGCACCTGTGGCTCAAGTGGCTAAGGCACCAGCCATGTACACACAAGGTGGTGGGTTCGAATCCAGCCCGGGCCCAAACAACAATGATGGCTGCAATCAAAAAATAGCCAGGCATTGTGGTGGGTGCCTGTGGTCCCAGCTACAGGGGAGGCTGAAGCAGGAGACTCACTTAAAAAGAATTGTTTCTGAATGAGACCTGAAAACATTCTTGACTGATTGCCTTTAGCTAAACATTCCCAGTATGAATAGGATGCTTCTGTAAAACAGCAAATTCCAAAGAGATTTCCTCTTTTGCAAACCCTTGAATTCATTTCTTCTAGCAAATATTTAAGAGCCTACTGGGGGTTAGGCACTGTGATAAACCATGAGGACTGAGTAGAGAAGAAAAGAGTCAACTTCTGCTCTTGTGGAGCTTACAGTCTAGTAGGAAACATAGTCAATAGAAAGGAAATAGATAATTACACACTGTGGTAGTTCCATGAACAAGTCAACATGGTGAGTTAATAGAGAAGAATTGGTGGTAGGGGGAGGTACTACTGACAGTGTAGTTTAGAGAGTCCTCTTTGATCCTTGACTTTGATCCTTGAGACCCAAGTAATGAGAAAGAACTAGATCTCTACAGCCACTCTGTGAGCCCGTCTCATCCCTCACCCTCTATAGCAGAATCCAGCCTGCAGAGGTAGACAGTGTAAAGAGAAAAAATCATTACAGGGAGGGAAGAGACTGGGATGGGGGACCTGAGTTGTACAAAGAAAGAAGAGACAAATTAAGGAGCCATTATAGTACTTCTAGAAAGAGACGGTGGCTTGGACTAGGTTATGGAATTTTAGAAAGAGGGAAGGAGATATAGTCAAGACATATTTTGGTGGTAAACCTATAGTAGTATTTGCTGATGGGGTATATATGTAAGATGAAAAAAAAAAGAATCAGAGATAACCCCTATGTTTGTGTTTTGGGCAACTATATAGTTCATTTTGGCACTAAGATGGAGAAGACTAGAAGAAGATCAGGCTTGGGTAGGTGTTCTACTTTAGATCCACAAGTTTGAGATGCCTCTTAGACATGCAAGTAGAGATAGTGGATATATGAATCTGGAGTTCTGGGGAAAGGTTAGGGCTGGCTCCATATATATGGAGTAATCAGCACAAAAATGCTATTTGGAGTCATAGAATTGAATGAGCTGTCCTAGAAAGAGAGCTATACTTAAGGAGGGCCCAAGAATGAGCACCGAGGCATTCCAACATTTCCAAGTCAGGTAGAAAAATGAGAGAAAGCAAAGGACTGAGAAGGAATGGCCAGTGAGACAGGATAAAGCCCAGAGAAGGGTTGTATCTCTAAAGTCAAGGAAGAGTTAAGTTAGGGATAGAGGGTCACATCCACTATATGTTGTATATCTAATGCAAGAATCCTCCCGATCTATCAGTTTGCTTAGCCTGAAGATACAGATCAAAAATGGTTTCTGACATCAACATTCAGGAAAGGTTTCGCATCCTAATTGTGGGTGTCTGAAGAGGCAGCTGATCAGGACATTAGCATGTGTTATGGTTTTTCCAGGCTAGTGATTGAGTGTATAGTGGTAGGCAGTGAACAAGTGGCTCCAAGCTGCCTCTGTGTTGGCATAAATTTGTTGGCTGATTCTTAGTAGATAATTCCAAAAGATCTTTGTGATGAGAACAAAGTGTAAAGGCATGATTATAAAATTAGTATGGGAAGTTCACAATTTCCATGGTAAAATCAAAATTGTCTTTGTTAATTTGTATCTAATTCTTTTGTGCAGAAGGCATTGATCATTAGGAATCAAGAATAGCGCCTCTTTGTTATCTTTGCAGGTTCCTTGTAGGTAGGTCTAGCTCCCAATGAAAGTGCAAGTGCTGATGAAAAAACCCATGACTTTTCATTTTTATCTTACTATAAACAGTAGTGACATTATAAAAAGCATTCCCTTGATGGCAAGTCTTGTGCCAATGCCAGAGACAGCCGTTTTGATACAAGCTGTGTTGTCATAGTCAATTCGCTGAATATAGCTTTGACTAAGTCATTTTGATGTCAGGAACATCGTAATGTGGCTGTCTTGATGTGGTTGTTTTGATTTGAGAACATTTTGACTGTGCCTGAAAACAAACCAATAAACTTTTTCTTAGAAAAAAGTATGTACATGACAGATATCTTCACCCATTCCCTGAGCCCCATATTATGCCTTACCCCCTACAAAGAAGCCTAGATTGCAGATGGAAACAGTGTAGCCTTTGAAAGGAAAAAATTCAGCTTGGTATGGGCTCATGCCCATAATCCCAGCCCTCTGGGAGGCTGAGATGGGAGGATTGCTTGAGCTCAGGAGTTCAAGACCAGCCTGAATCAGAACCAGAACCTGTCTCTACTTAAAAAAAAAAGAAAGAAAGAAAGAAAGACAAAAACTAGCCAGGTGTTCAGGTATTATTGAGGGGACTTGTAGTGTAGCTCCTCAGGAGGCAGAGGCAGGAGGATCTGAGCCTAGGAGTTTGAGGTTTCTATAAGCTACGATGGCACCGCACTTTAGCCAGAGTGATGGAGTGAGACTCTGTCTATAAATAAATAAATAAATATTAATTTGGAAAGAAATCACCACTGGAATGGTGGACCTGAGTCAGCAACACAACCTGAAGAAAGAGAAAAATGATTCTAGTAAAGTCTAACTTTGTACTTGAGTTCATTCTGACTCAGCCCCTTAAGTCATCTAACATATCCATCCAACACGGAAAAGGGCTTAAAAAACCTTGCTTAAGACAAACCCCTGCCCCTCTCTCAAGAGCTCACAAGAGCTGTACATGATCAGAGATGTCTTTGACGAGATACATACCATTGAATGAGGTCAGTACCACTGAGCAGCGAGATTAAAATGAGCCACGGCACCAGACACCCTGACAGGGGTGAAGCAGCAACTTCAGGCTGACGTGGGCATAGAGGAATCAGATGTTGGGTTCTGGGTTGATCTGGGGTTCACATCTTGTCATTCAGGTGTAATAGACAACAGAGCAAGAAAAATCTAATGCCTTAGGCTCATTGTCCCACTCATAGCATCAGGAATCTAAGTGTCCTTTCTATCTTACTTCCCTCAGTAGTTGAATGGAGAATGTAAATTGCCTCCATAGAAAGTAATAAATCCTTTTCTTCTCTAATAATTCTCTCTTTAAATAACAGTAGAACTGAAACATTTACTCTTGGAAGCCAATTAAATCATTAATATGATTAATGGTATAATTTCTTTAGTGCCAAGTATTCATATCACTTAAGCTCATGAAATAAAATATTAAATATTTTTTAAAAGATGGCTCTCTATTTCTGTCACCATTATCTCTTTAAGATTTGAAATGTTATTTAATTGAATCTTTAAATGTTCATGGTAGATATTGAGTGAGATGTAACATGAAAATCTATATAGTACATATGATTTGTTTCCTGGAAATAGGAATTTCCCCTCTCCCAAAGCCCATTTACATCATCTTCTACTGAAAGGATTTTCTTCTTCTTCTTATTATTATTATTTTTAATTTTCAGACAGAGCCTCAAGCTGTCACCCTGGGTAGAGTGCTGTGGCATCACAGCTCACAGCAACCTCCAACTCCTGGGCTCAAGCGAGTCTCCTGCCTCCACCTCCCAAGTAGCTGGGACTACAGGTGCCACCACGACGCCTGGCTATTTTTTGGTTGCAGCCGTCATTGTTGTTTGGTGGGCCTGGCCTGTATTCAGCTCAGGTGTATGTGGCTGGTGCCTTAGCCACTTGAGCTATAGGCACCAAGCCTTTTTTATTATTTTTTATTTTTTGGAGACAGAGTCTTACTTTGTCACCCTTGGTAGAGTACAATGGCATTATAGCTCACAGCAATCTCAAACTCTTGGGCTCTAGTGATTCTCTTGCTTCAGCCTCCCAAGTAGCTGGGACTACAGGCACCTGTCCCAACACCCAGCTATTTTTAGAAATGAGGTCTCTTGCTCTGGCTCAGGTTGGTCTCAAACCTGTGAGCTCAGGCATCTACCCACCTCAGCCTTCCAGAGTGCTAGGATTATGGGCATGAGCCACCGCACCCAGACAGGATTTTCTATTTTGTTTTAGTTTCATCCCTTTCTAAATACTTTGATTTTAACTTAGGTCAGCAAATATGTCTTAAATATTACTACATACCAGTCACTTTGCTGGGCATTGAAAAGAACAAAAATAGAAATGTAAAGAAGAAACATCCCTTGCCCTTAATTAACTGGGAGAGATAGACTTGTCTATTTACAAAGCACAAAATCAATAGAGATATCACTGGGCATTTTTCTTATGTATTTAAATATCATCTGATAAATTTCAGATTCCATAAACCAGCATAGTCAAAATTATTTGGGACTACAATGACTGGAGCAATTAAACCTTACTGGAAGAAGAAAAGAGAAAATAATATTTAATTCTAGGTAGCCTACTCTGTGATATGCATTGTGCTCAGTGCTTTGTATGTCTTATCTCCTTCAATCCTCCCAACAGCCCCATTTTACAAAGGAGGAAACAGCAGCTCAGCAACATTAAGTAACTTGCCCAAGGTCACACAGCTCAGATTTGATGGGAAGGCCAAATTCAAACCTGGTAGACTCACTCTTTTCAGTTACCTCAAGGAATGCAGTGGTTTGGGGTACAGGTGGGGGAGTAGAACAATGGGCAGCTTCTAATTCAGACAGGACACTAATGTTTGAAAGGATGGCTTTGAGTTATTAAGAGAAGGTAAAACAAATAGTAGTCATAGTCTCAGTCTAGCTCCACCACTGAGCAACTGGTGGGCACATGGATCAAAATGGCTATTTGTAAACATAACTTTTGATAAAGTTTGTCAGGGTGTTAATAAAAGCAAAATGAGCAATGAAAATGTAATGTTTACCTTTCAGAATGACTGTACCCATCCTTTAGCTTCTTCAATCTAGAAAGTTACCTTTTTCTCCAATGAGAAAAAGAAATAATAAATATTTATTGAACACTTAACTAATGCGGGGCTCTGTGCTAAATACTTCTACCCTACATACTTGTAGCTTAGAGGTCGGGATCATGGCTTTAGAATAAGGTTGAGAAGGTTCAAATGTTGGTTTTATCACCTATCAGTTATCAGACTCCTCAAGTTACTTAACCTCTCTGGGCCTTAATTTCCTCATCTGAAAGGTGAGGATGATAATATCTACTTCCTAGTGTCTGATAAATTAATACCTGGTTAAAGTTAGCTATATGTAGTTGGAATGTGTTTAACTGCTGTCTCAATAGGAAAGGAGTTTCCTTAATACTGCCACCCATGGATAAGTCTCCTTTTAGGCTCACTGCAAGAAGGGTCATGTGTATAGTGTAAGCAGGAACAGACAAAGACTCAGAACATGGTGGCCATCATCCCTGTGGGGAGGCCCTGTATAATGTGTGGGTATCTTCTGTAGAAGGTAAGCCTTCAACTAATGCCAAAGGGAAGTGGAGCTGGCAGAGCTGCAGGACTGAACAAAACTCAGAGAGGCCAGTTTGCTCCTACTTGTTCCTGGCTGCCTGAACAGTACCCCTCATGGTACCTGTGAGAGCCAGCTCAGAAATCACCCAAGTGATCATCATCTCCTGGCATTCCCATTCTCACCCAGACTCCTTCCACCTTGTAGCAGGACTGATTATGTAATATGAGAGAAGAATGTGGCAGAAGTGATGGTCTGGCACATCCAGGATTAAATAATAATTGACACAGTGGCTTCCAACTTGGTCTCTCTCCTCTCCTCTCTCTCTCAGATCACTCACTCTGGGGGAAGCCAGCTACCATGGCTTGAACATCCCTATGAACTGAGGTCTTAAGCTAACAGCCATGTAAGTGAGCTTGGAAGTAGGTTCTCCAACTCCCATCAAGCCTACAGATGACTGTGGCCCAGCTAGTGCCTTGACTGAAACCCCTTGAGAGATCTTGAGCCAAAACTAGCCAGGTAAGTAACTCTCCAACTCCTGACCCCCAAACCTGTGCAATAATAAATGTTCATTGTCTTCCACTGCTAAATTTCACAGAGCAATAGATAACTAATAGAGTGCCTCCTTTACTGAATTGGCCCTCATTCCTATGGGCTTGGTTCCAAGTCTAGACTTCTTTCCAGTGACTCTGCCTGAGACACACAATCTCTCAGCTTCTTTCCCTTCTCTCCAGAAAGGAAGGAATCTTTTTTACTCTTTAGGTACAATCAGTTTCCTCAGAGACATTTGTTCTCTTACTGTTGGCTACTGATGGGTTCCCTGGCATGATTTTATGACTGGGTTTACGGGTTCGCAAGTTAGGAATACTTCTTTTTTGTCTTATTTTCCTCATTTGCACCATTCTCCCTGCTAATGTACTTCAAGGACTAGACCATGAGGAACAGTTCCAGGGACATAGTTAATAACCTAAATAAACAAAAAATACTATTCTACCAAATTTGTTATCTCCTTTAATAACCTTATAGGGGGCTCGGCGCCTATAGCTCAACCAGCTAAGGCGCCAGCCACGTACACCTAAGGTGGCGGGATTGAATCCCCAGCCCGGACCCGCCAAACAACAATGATGGCTGCAACCAAAAAATAGCCGGGCGTTGTGGCGGGCGCCTGTGGTCCCAGCTACTTGGGAGGCGGAGGCAAGAGACTCGCTTGAGCCCAGGAGCTGGAGGTTGCTGTGAGCTGTAATGGCACGGCACTCTACCCAGGGGGACAGCTTGAGGCTCTGTCTCAAAAAAAAAAAAAAAAAAGAGAAAAATGATTCTGTATCTACATACAGGGAATAGTTAATGATTTTATTCCCTTCTGGTTATTGCATGTTTTCTGTTGAAATTGTGTTGGCATTTTCATCATACACAATAAAATAATGTAACTTGTTTTCATTTTTCTTTCAAAAATAGTTTATGTCTAAGAAATAGGGAATTTATAAAGCTGACTTACACAAAAGTAACATGTTGATTATACATAATGCGGATTATTTTTTAGATATAAAAGGTAATTATGTTGAATTTAATTTTTAACAATATATTTGTAGAGGTCAACTATATTAGGTAAATAGAAATAAAGTCATTTGTTTGCAAATTGATGTAGTGTAGGGTAAGATCAAGTTTTACTAATATTTTATTTTTAGAATGTGTTTGAGGAAACTACTCCATAAACCATTTGTATATTTTTAAAACTAGTTTATTATACATTTTTTATGATAAAGAAGTGCTCTTTAGACAATTGGCAAAGGAAAGAGCATTCAAATTTTAATTAAAGAGTAAATGTTTAGTATTTTAGGCAAAACAATTTTTGGAATGACACTGAAGTTGGGGATAAACTGGGGCACTGAATGTGAGCCAGTGATTGTCAAGGTAGGTCTCTAAATTGGAGGAAAACACACAGTGATGCAACGTGGAGAAACATAATGATGGTTCCCTACACCTAGTAAGGCTTAGTGACTGGACGCTGAGCTTGCAGATGATCAAATCCCTATTTCTAGGAATTAGAAATTATGATTTAGAATGAAAACATATATTTTTCAGGCAAATCTGTGCTTATATTTAGTCCCTAAGAAGAATCAGATTTACTGTTTCAATCAGGTGCAAAAAGCTCATTTACGTCATTAAGATGTTTTTGTTGTTGTTTTTTTCTTTTTTTGACATCCAAAAAGAAAGGAAAGGATAAAATTCTCTTTGAAGACAAGAATTTCTGCAATCTATCCATTTGTACATGACAAATATTAAATGTGTGTGTGTCTGTAACAATAGGGTCTTTAGTTTTACTATGAAAGTAACTTATCAAAGGCACAAAGAATAATATAATGTAAATTTGAATTTCTTCTACTGCCCTTCAAAAATAAACATTCCTGATTTCATATCTTCTGTGTGCCCTTCATTTTTCCCTCATGGTAATTACTAATATTTAAAATTGTGCTTTTTATTCCTATTAAAATTTTAAATCTTTGCTTCATATATCTAGTTTTACTATGTGTAATATGCATAATAAGCTATATTATTTGTCTTTTTCACTTTTTTTCTGAAAATTACTTTACTTTTATTGTTTGGGATTCATTGAGGGCACAAAGAATTAGGTTACACTGAGTGCATTTGTTAGATAAAGTCCCTCTTATATTGTGTCCCGCCCACAAGAGGTGTGACATACAACACTTATCCCCTTCCCTCCTCCCCTCTCCCTGCTCCCTCATTCCCCTACCCCCTACACTGTATTAGATCACCTACTGCTTTCATATTAGAATTGAGTACATTGGATTCTTGCTTCTCCATTCTTGTGATGCTTTACTAAGAAGAATGAATTCCACCTCCATCAGGTTAATACAAAAGATATAATAAAGTCACCATCTCTTTAATGGCTGAATAGCATTCCAAAATATACATATACCACAGTTTGTTAATCCACTCCTGGGTTGGTGGGCATTCAGGCTGTTTCCACATTTTGGCAATTGGAAATTGAGCTGTGATAAACAATCTAGTGCAAATGTCCTTATGATAAAAGGATTTTTTTTCTTCTGGGTAGATGCCCAGTAATGGGATAGCAGAATCAAATGGGAGGTCTAATTTACTTTTTTGTTCAATGTTATATCTCTGAGATGTATCCACACTAATTTTATAACTGTAAGTTCAGTGCATTTATCTCTGAACAAAAGGAGAGTCTTTTAATGTTTTTAGTTTTGAAAATCTCATTGGTATAAACACATTTTGGTTTTATCTTCAATTTTTCTGATTTCTTCTGAGAATGGATATCTATTTTCCATTGGCCATTTCTCTTTCCTCCTCTATTAAAAGTCTGCTCTTCTTTTAGGCCATTATTTAATGGATTGTTTGGTTTTTTTTTTTCCTTTTAGAAAAGAAAGTCCGGTAGACTTTATAATACAGACCTTGATCACTATTTGTTACATTACCTCTTTACATTTTTTTTCATGAGCAAAAGTTTTAATTTAAATGTGATCATGATGTAAGTATTGAGTCATAGCACTAGGTACATAAAATGAGGAAACTGCATCTTACTTTTAGTAGTTTCAACAGGATATTATGATAAACTCTTGATTACTTTCTGTGGCTGTCAGTATTTATTTGATACACTAAATATATCAGAGATTATGTCATCTAAACAAACTCTGGTCAAACTTTACTCTGAAGTTTTTTAATGGATATTTTGTAGATGCTCTTCATGAAGTCAAAGAAAATTCTTCCATTTTTAACTTGCAAAAGGCATTGATTACAAATAGATATTGAATTGCTCAAATAATCTTTCTGTATCTGTAAAGATAGTTATATTTTTATTTTTAGGCTATCAATATGAAGAATCACACTGGCCAATTTCCCAATGTTCTAGAAACCTTAAATACTTGGTTTATAACACATTTAGTCATGACATGTTATCCTATTTACATATTATTGAATTATTGGGAAAATTTAGTTGCAATTTTTTGCATACTGGTTTATAAGGGAACTTTAGTTTTATTTTCTTAAAATATTTTTACCTGGTTTTTGTATCAGGGTAATGCTAGTAACCTTACAGCATAACTTGGGAAATATTCTTTCCTTTTTCAATTTATTAGAAGCAATTGAATTATTTCTTCTATAGCTGTTTAAGAGAATTCTCCACTAGAGCAATCTGGGCTTAGAATTTTCTTTGTAAAACAAGTTTTATATACTACAAATACAACTTATTTAATAGATATTGGGCTATTCCATTTACCTTTTTCTTCTTAAATGAGCTTTGGTAGTTTTTAGCTTTTGAGAAATTTGTTCATTTCATCTAAGCTACTAATTTTAATGGCATAAATTTGTTTAGAATGTTCTCTTATTATCTCTTTAATTTTTGTAGAATCTATAGTAGTATAACCTGTCTCATTTTTGATATTTATATCCTTTCTCATTCAAATAAGAGGACAATTTTCCATAAGTATCTTTTATATTGAAATTCCTTTAAAAGGAAATTGGATATAATATGTGGCATAAGGCTCAGGGCTCAATAGTTTGCTGCTGGAATCAAGGCACAGAGTGAAGCTTGAACAAGAAATATTATAGCTTAGAGCAATGATTCAGATTTTTATTTCCAGAAATTTTATTTGCTGGTGAAATTTCTCCCAGGAAAATCAGAGAAACCCATGTTAGAGGGACAAAAATGAGAGTAATAACATCACCAAAATGTTTTGTTAAGAAAAATGGTACTTAGAGGGAGGGGCCACGAGGTCAAACTATAAGCAGCCTGCCCAATGCTGCTCTCACAAGAGGATCAAAAGTAGAGAATAAATATCCACTTCTAGATTGGTAGTCAGAGTGAGAATACTGGGAGTCTATGCAGAGGAGGCCTGAGTGAAGTGAAGAAGGTGGAAGTGGGATGACCTAATCAGCAGGGCTGAAGATAATTAGAAAGTGACCACATGTAGGAAAGTGATAGAGGAGAGAATCCCAGGCTCCAAGCTTCCCCTGAGGATATTACAGCCAGAATGATGTGAGCGCCTAGGCTTCAGACTGGTCCATTGTAACATCCCAAACTCAGGATGCTACTTCTTCCCAGAGGTTAGGTCTGTGACTTCTGTCTCTCCCTTTTCCCTGAGGGATGGGGAAGGAATGAAGAATTCAGGCATTTATGTATGTTCCTTGGGCAGGTGACACACACCCCTGTGGCCTCGGCTACCACTGCCAGATGCAGCAGAGCAGCAGTGTTAAAGGCTCATAGGACAACTGCCCCTCTGCTTCCTGTCAAGGCTCTAGAGTAGGGCCTAAGCATGTCCTCCAAGGCCCAGACCTATTTTCACTGAGCAATAGAGGTCCCAGCAGTGGAGAACAGGTGTCCCATATCTGATACCTGTTTTTGAGCAAAGAGAAGAGGCCTCAGGTGGGAAGGAACCAGCGTAAAAACTCAAGAAACATAAAAACAAACAAAATAAAATGGGTTGTCTTAGCACTTGCAAAGGATCACAGTAGCCCTCCAATAATGAACTCTAACCAAACAAAACTGTTGACATGACAGATATGGACTTCAAATTTTAGATGACAAGAAATATGAATGGAATTGAAGAGATGGTGGAATACCATCTGAAAGAACTAAAAAATAATCAAATATGAATGAACAATTTACTAAAGAGATGATAACATTAGAAAATATATAACAGAATTTAAAAAAATGAAAGACTTATTTAGGGAATTTCAAAACATAGCAGAAATCCTAAACAACCGGCTAGACCCAATAAAGAAAGAAATTCAGAGATTGAAGACAAGAATTTTTAAATTACTCGGTCTGTAAAAAATACAGATAAAAGAACAAAGAAAAATGAGCAATCACTGTGAAGAATATGAGATTATGCAAATCACGCTAAGGTAGGAATTATAGGGGTCCCTGAGGGAGAAGAAGAAAAGAAAGAAGTATGGAAAACCCATTTGAGAGAACAATTGAGATTTAGATATCCAGATACAAGATGTTCACCAGACACCTGAAAATTTATAATAAATAGGATATCATCAAGACAGACAGTCATCAGCCTGACCCAAGTCAAAGTGAAGGAGAAAATCCCACATGCTTCAAGATGAAAGCAACAAATTACTTACAGAGGAAAACCTATCAGATTAATAGCAGACCTGTCAGCGGAGACCTTTCAAGTCAGAAGTGATTGGGGTCCTATTTTAGACTTGTGAAATAGAATAACTGCTGGCTAAGAATTTTTTATTCCTGCAAAACAAAATTTCATATATTAAAGAGAAATAAAGTCTTTCCTACACAAGCACTAAGGGGATTTATAACTGAGGATTTAGAAAATAACACATTTATTTCCCTTCTTCACCTCCTCGTGGCCACCTGCCTTCTTGGATCATGGTCCAATTTCTCCAAGTCCAAAGCCAGCAATGTCTGAACTTGTCTTTCTCATACTGCCACTTCCCTAGTTCTCCTTTTCTTCCTCTGTTCAACATTTAAGCAACCTTGTAATTATATTGAGCCTGCCTAAAAATGAGAATAATCTCATTATTCAAACCAACTTTCTGTTTTATTGGTTATTTTTCTTTTTTGGGTTTTGTTATTTTTTTTCTTCTGCTCGCTTTGAGTTTGGTTTGTTTATGTTTTTCTAGTTTCTTGCAATGTGACATTAGCTGGTTAATTTGTGTCCCCCCTGTTTTTTTACTGCAAGCACTTAGGGCTATGAATTTTTTTCTTAAGATTGCTTTTCTGGACCCCATAGATTTTGATGCTTGTGTCATGTTTGTCATTCAGTTTGAAAAATGTTCTGTGTGCTGATGAGAGATATACATACACCTTACATATATTTAACATACATATATTTATAGATGTATATGTTAATATACATGTATTTATAGAAACATATGTATACCACATTTTGTTTATCTGCTTATCTATTGATGGATACGTAGGTTGTTGACAATTATTTGAATTATTTGCACATTATTTGAATGTACAAATATCCATTGAGCTCTTGCTTTTAATTCTTTGGGGTATGCAGGGAGTGGTAGAATCACTGAGTCATAGGGTAATCTTATGTTTAGGTTTCGTTGGAACTACCAAACTTTTGCACCATTTCCTACAAGATTCAGGGGCGGGAAAGGGTAAGTATAAGCCAAAGCTTTGTCACCATTTTGAAGCGGCCTTTTTCTTGACTCAGCATATGTATGGTTGGTTGCTGTAAACCTTTGACTCTTTTCCAGAATTCTGACGAAGTTGGTTCCAGCAGTTTCTGCTTATTTTTCCATGTTTCTAGGAGAGAACAAGAGCTGGCAGCTGCCAACTCTGCCACTTTGCTGATGCCCCTGTCAAACACCTTCTTTTACTGGAGATATTTCAGACTCCCTTTCTTCACCCAAGGGGCATTAATTCCTTTGCCTTCCCTGTTCCCTTGCTATATCTTTCATGTATTGAATTTCGTTAGGTTGTGAACCCTTGGGGCCAAGAATTTTTTTTTATTCTTCCTCTTTTACAGTTACTCGATGATTGTTTAATTAAATTAATTATACTTTTCATAAAATTTCCGAATAAAATGAACTGAAGTGAAATGTTTGGGAACTAATAGGGACTATCTTAGATGGAAACAGCTGTCTCTGGCTAGATTCTCTAAAGTATAATCCAAGGAAAGAAAATGACATCAAATTGGAAGAGTCATATTTTAGGCATGGCTTTAGAGCGTTAACAAATATCTACTAAAGAAGGGAAGCTCAGCTGTCATGGAAAGGGACTTGAGTTTCCGTCAAGACACCTGAAAAATAATAAAATACATACAATTTTACTTGTCCAATAAAAAAAAATCATGAAAACTTAGTTCTACTTTTAACTCTAAAAGTTCTTGACATCTGGCCTTCTGGTTTCTTTTTTGGTTTGTTTTGCTTTAAATTAAAAATTTAGAGATCATATTAGAAATCTCTTGGTTACATAGCATAAGAAGATATTTGAGGAAAGGAAGAACTATATCTGTGTCTGCTACAAGGTGTTCATGTTGCTGTTTGCATGCAGTATTGTTTAGAACATAATCGACTAACCATCTTGCTGGATCTGTCTAAAGGAGGATGGCCCTTGGCTCTTGGCTCGCAGTACCAAGAATGAGCACTGGCGCCTCGTCCATGATGGAGTCACCCTGGTGCTGGAAGGGAGCCGTCACCACCCAGAGGAATCAAGCCAGGTTGGCACTGCCCAACCCATCTTTTAGAAGACAGTCTAAAGCTTACAGGTAAACATATTAAAGTGCACCCACACAGCTGTATCACAGGTTCAGAGAAAATTGTGTCTCCCCACTTATCAAGGATTTTTTCCTTTTGCTATGTTGGTAAATTTTATTTTTCCTTGGTGCTCATTTTCCACAAATTTTTCTTTCTCTCAGAAATTGTCAATAGTCATTTCCATCATTTGCTGTGAAATTCGGTCTGGGAACCTGTAGAAATTTCAGCAAACTGTAAGTCAGGAATTTGATTCTTCTGGTTCATGTAGCCTCCCTAATGCAGGGCCAACAACACAGGATTTAAAATGGATCAACTGATTAACCAATATTCCTTGAATTATGCCTTTTGAGTGGATACCTTACCAGCCCTGAGGAATAACTACAATAATTTTCCCATCAAAACGTTCTGTGGGTTGCCATATGTCCACATTCCTTACTCAGTGCATAAAACAGGCTTTATTGTCCTCCTATTAAAACATGACACTTAATAGTCTCTCTCTTGAGTATCTTTCCTCATTTGCAGATTGGAAGGTCTGGCTACGTAATTTACACAATCTTACATATCTCTAAAGTACTATAATTTTTTTAATTTGTTATTTTTATCATGTTAGTTTATTATTATTTGTAATATATCTGTCATTCACAGAAGGCTTTTACTGAGATAATTTATATGACATGAGTTTGATTAGCTATGCTTCTTATTTTAAGAGGTTCAGAGCATGGCACAGCACAAGATCTGGAGAGCCCGTTTGCAGCAGATGCGCCCACTTCTCGGTTCCTTTGAAAGGAGGAAGTGAACTTGGATCAGGTGGGACACATATTTGTTTTATTTGGTCTTTCCAGCATCTTAAAGGTCTGGAGATGTTGCACGAATCTCTGGATTTTTAAAACCAGGGCAACTTCGAGCTCATATTTGGTGAAATCAGCTGGAACTGGGGACTAGCTGCTTTTTGGTAGGACTTTAACTCACTAGTTCCCCAAGGTTTGCATCATTCTGTCCTGAGACTCACAGCTGCTTTACTCAGTCTCCCGCCTGCTGCAGCATTCTAAGCATGCAAACTTTGCTTTAATACAGGAAGAAAAAGCAAAGGGGTAATAATTTTTCTGCTCTGGAAAATCAGAGACAGCCTAAGAGCCCAGTGGCATTGCCAATGATGTATTTTTAAATGCCCCCCAAATAAAAATAAAAACAATATGTAATAGAAAAAAATAAACTGTGCTTTAGTGTGTGTTCTCAGCTATAAAAATATATGTGTGTGTATATGTATATATGTATATATATGAATCTGGATTGGAAAAATAAAATTAACATCTTGCAGTACCCTGTTTCTTTCATCTATGTAAGATATAAAAGATAAAATATTTCAAAACTACCTTTCAATATTTATACTTTCTGCTTAGAAAAATTATAACACTATATTACTATTAAAGGATAAATAAAGGAAGAGATGTGTTCTGCTGCCCCCTGTGCACTTCTGTGTGTGTGTGGCTGCGTAGTCCTAGTAAAAAGTTGAAAGATGAAAAGATTAAAATCCTAAGATGGCATGCAGTTATTTGTCCCAAATTTCTTGATTTGGGGCTTTTCAAAAGATGAATTCAGGATTTGCTTGTGAATTTCTGTTATTAACACAAGAAAGGGCTATATTGTAGAAGATACTCCCTTTTGGAAAGATGGTAAGTCTTGTTTCAGACTTAAATGTTTTTTTTTTTTTCTTTTTCAATTTATCTGCTTAAAGCAGTTATACACAATCAAGATTCTGGTGACGGGTTAGCTTTCAGAAGATAAGTTATTTTTAAGATAACCATATTCCTATTACATCATTGAAGTTAAACACATTTTACTCTCTCGATTTTTCTGTTAGTTACAGATATTCCCATTTTGCTTTTCATATCTATATTGAATAGACTGTGAATACAAATTGTGATCACTAATTCGTTGTTTCTTTCCCACTTTTTATGTCCTATGAGACATAAGAAATATTGTATAGGAATAGTCAAAGGTTTCAGTTTAGACAGAAACATTTTCAGTAGTTTAAGCTATAATATCAGCTATTAAAAAACCCGTATATCATTTAAGACTTGCACATTGGTATTGATGACTAAGAACAACATGGGTAAGTATGAAATTCATATATAGTGTAATTTTTCATCTTATATATTCCACGTATATCCTAAATATTAAATAATTATTCACAGCTTAATAGTAAGTACATGTAACATTATCCTTCTAAGCATAGTACAAGGCATAACCATTTTTTTATGAAATACATTTTGAATCAATGAATTTTTATTTTACTTAAGAGACAGATTTCATGAGCATAGGGACTATATCGCCCTTGTTTCACCCTTAATTCTGGGCACAAAATGTTTGCTTTAAAATATTTATAAACACTTCTTAATATGAAACTGTTATGTCTAGAAGTATGCTTTTTTTTCTTTTTTCTTTCTTTCTTTTTTTTTTTTTTCCTGCAGTTTTTGGCTGGGGCTGGGTTTGAACCTGCCACCTCCCACATATGGGGCCAACGTCCTACTCCTTTGGGCCATAGGCATTGTCCTATGCTTTTTCTTCTTTTAAGAAATAATTTATTTGTATAGCTGGATTTTTTTTTAAAAGCCACTTTAGTATATTTCCATTTCAAAGAGTAAGTTGAGAAAATATAACCAATATATATGTTAAAAAGTAAGTGTACCAAATTTATTTATGTCAAATTTATTAAAAGGATTGTTCTGAATCAATTGAATGAAAAGGTAAAAATGAATAATAGACATGACAAGACAGGTCGCCAAAAAAGGCCCATAAATACGTTATGCCTCACTGGGATGACAGTCCACTTGGGTGTGTGTGAAGCTCATTTATTATACTTTATCACTCCTGCCCTTGGGAACATAGATTGTTAAAATATAATTTTAAAGTTAAGTGGCAAAATATATTAAATTCTTTCTTCAAACTTCCAGGGAGTCTAACCTCCATCTTCTTGCCAGTTAGCATGTGTTGAAATCTGGTTGGTGAAAAATAATATTTATGGGGGATTTTCTGATAGATAAGTCCTCCTGTCTATTGATTCTTTCCCTTTGATTAAACAATAAATGTATACAACTCATACATTTAATACATTTGTGTCACTAAATTAATGTTACATACTCTAAGTAAAACAGATAAATCAATCTTACCTATTTTCAGGGCATTTGGACAAAGTAATGTCATGGAGCAAGTTTAGGATTTTATGGAAAAATACATGCTTAGTTAAACTAAAGTAAAATATATGCTCAACTAATAGAACCTGGAGTTTTAGGTAGAGCATCTTGGGAAATTTGTCACCTAAAGGACTAGATCACCAAGTAATGGCAAAAAAAGAGGAAGAACAAAGCCCTAGAGGTAAATAAGCACATCTCATGTTTGATAAACTGAAAATTCATCAGGAAGTTTTTAAATTTTCATTATAAATATAAATTATTTATTACATGAACATTATAGGCATACCTTATTTTGTTGTGCTTTCTTTTACTATGCTTGACAGAATTGTGTTATTTTATAAATTGAACGTTTCTGGCAATCCTGCACCTACGTTCAATTGCAAGCTATTTTTTCCAGAAGAATGTATACCTGCTTTGTGAGTCTGAGTCCCATTTTGATAATTCTCGTTGTAAACTTTATTATTATATTTGTTATGATGATCTGTGCTCAGTGCTCAGTGACCTTTGATGTTAGTATTGTGACTGTTTTGGGATAGCATGAACCCTGCCCATGTGAGAGAGGGAACTTCACTGATAAATGGTACGTGTGTTCTGACTGTTCTACTCACCAGTTATTCCCCTGTCTCTCTCCCTTGCTTGGGCCTCCTTATTCCTTGAGACTCAACAAAACTGAAGGCCAGCTTATTACCCTACAATGGCATCTAAGTATTCAAGTGAAAGGAAAATCTGCACTCTTCAGTTTAAATCAAAAGGTAGAAATGATTAGTGAGAAAGGCATGCTGAAAACTAAGACAAAATGAAAGGTAGTCCTCTTACTCCAAGCAGCTAGCCAAATTCTGAATGTAAAGGAAAAGTTTGTGAAGGAAATTAAAAGTGCTGCTCCAGTGAAAACAAAAATAAGAAAGAAATAGCCTTATTACTGATATGTGTATAGATACAATTTTAGTTCTGGATAGAAGATCAAACTAGCCATAACACACCCTTAAATCAAATTCTAATCCCGAGCAAGACCCAACTCTCTTTAATTCTATGAAGGCTGAAAGAGAACACAGCTGGAGAAAATGTAGAAGGTAGCAGAGGTTGGTTCATGAGGTGTAAGGAAAGTAGCTGTCTCTGTAAAATGAAAGGGTGAGGTGCAGCACAGGGTGCTGATATAGAAGCTACAAGTTATTCAGATCTAGCTAAGATCACTGATGAAGGTGCCTGCACTAAACAACAGGTTTTCAGGTAGACGGAGCCATTTTATACCGGAAGAAGGTGTCAGCCAAGACTCATAGCTCATGAGAAATCAAGGCCTGACTTCAGAGCTTCAAAATAGAGGCTTTCTGGTTAGGGGTTAACGCAGCTGTTAACTTGAGCATTAAAGCCAAGGCTCATTTGCCATTCCAAAAATCTCAGGACCCTTAAAAGTTAGGCTGATTTGCTCTGCCCAGGCTCTGTAAATGAAACAATGAAGCCTGGATGACAGAACATCTGTGTAAATCATGGTTTACTGAGTAATAGAAGCCAACGTTAAGATCTTCTGCTCAGGAATTCTAGTTCTTTCAAAATATTATTGCTCACTGACAATGCATCTGAGCACCCAATAGCTCTGACGGAGATGTTCAAAGAGATGAATGGTGTTTTCGTGCTGCTAACACAACATCCCTTCTGTAGCCCATGATCAGGAGTAATTTCCAACTCTCAAGTCTAATTATTTAAGAAATGCATTTTTAAGGCTATGGCACTACAGCTAGTGATTCCTCTGATGGATCTGGCAAAGTAAAGTGAAAAACTTCTGGAATGGATAAACCATTCTAGATATCAGCAAGGACATCTGTGATTCATGGGACAAAGTCAAAACAGCAATGTTCACAGGAATTTAGAAGAAGTTAGCTGCAGACATGGTAGAAATAGTGAGAAAACTAGAGTTAGAAGTGGAGCCTGCAGATGTGACGGAATGGCTACTGATAAAACTTCAGTAGGTGAGGTGTTGCTTCTTACGGATAAGCAAAGAAAGTGGTTTCTTGATAGAGCATCTACTCCTGGTGGAGATATTGTGAACATTGTTGGAATGTCAGCAAGTGATTTAGAATATTACATAAACTTAGTTGATAAAAAACAGCAGCGGAGTTAGAGAGCATTGATTTTGAAAATAAGTAGTACTGTGGGTAACAAGCTGCCAAGCAGCGTCATATGCTATAGAGAAATATTTTGAGAAGTGAAGAATCACTTGATGTAGCAAACTTCAATTTTGTTTTATTTTAAGTAAATGCTATAGCCACCCCAACTTTCACTACCACCCCATTCAGGCAGCAGCCATCAACATTAAGATAAATCTTCCACCAGGAAAAGGATTATGACTGGCTGAAGGCTCAGATGATTATTAGAAAATTTTAGAAACCAAATTCATTTTAAATGAAGATATGTGAATGATTTATAGACATAATACTATTGTTCACATAATAGTCTACAGAATAGCATAAAAAATAGCTTTTGGAAAACCAAAAAAATTGTGTGACCATCATTATTGTCATATTTGCCTGATGTTGGTGATCTTGAATTGAACCAAGAATATCTCTCAAGTTTTGCCTGTATTTGCAATTCTTTTGCATGGAAGGTGTGCTCTATTTTTGTAGGCACAAACAGTCTGGTTTTCTAATAACCCTTTCCTCTCTTTTTTTTGTCTTTCACTGTGACTTAGTAGCTGATGATGGTCAGTTTTTAGATTCATTGCTGGCTATAATATGGGGGATATTCTGGTTCTATTCCTTTCTTACATTTTAGGAATGAGAATACTTTCATAATTTGTCTTTTCTGATTATCTGCTTTTCCGTTCACCAGTGAAGAGTTTCCAAGTCAGTGTTTATCAGAAACTGACAAGCCGTTTTCCAAAGTTGTTTCCTGTGAGGCATGAGGCCATTAAGCCAGCACATCTCTTGCACTAGAGCAGTGTGTGTCTTTATTCCATGGCCAAACTCTCATGGGGGTGGGGGGAGATGTGTTGACTGCTTCATGAATTGTCTTGAGGACTGCTCTAATTGACGTGAAGTGCTTGGCACGGCCTTGCTAATAAAGACACTTGTTCTATATCCTTTTACGTGACTCTGATACCAGATGTGGTCCATGGCACCCTTATGAATGAATGTCAAATTAGGTTTAAATAGATTTGCTGGTCTGTGTTGTACCTGTTCTCCCACACCATTTTTTTTTTTTTTTGAGACAGAGCCTCAAGTTGTCCCCCTGGGTAGAGTGTTGTGGCATCATAGCTCACAGCAACCTCCAACTCCTAGGTTCAAGTGAGTCTCCTGCCTCAGCCTCCCAAGTAGCTGGGACCACAGGCACCTGCCACAATGCCTGGCCATTTTTTTGGTTGGAGCTGTCATTGCTGTTTGGTGGGCCCAGGCTGGATTCAAACCCGCCACCCTAGGTGTATGTGTCTGGTGCCTTAGCCACTTGAGCCACAGGTGCCGAGCCACTCTCCCACACCATTTTAAACTTGACTTTAGGTGCATGTATTTGACCATATGCAGTGTTTGAAATTATTAAATATCAGAGCTCTAATATTACGTGTGTTTTAAAATTCTATACCATATTCATTTTTAATTTTGTTTTCACTGTGCACCTAATTGCTATAGTCATCCAAATGTGGTATTAGTACCAGAATTTTAGATGAAAATATTGTAAGAATAAGTGTTGGTTTATTCACTACAGAGTATAAATTTTCTTGCTCAGGGTTTGTGAGGATGGAGAGGCAAATAGAAGTTATAGCAATTTCCATTGGTTCACTAACACTATTATACATGCCCCTGTGATATATCAGAATATTTCTGTGGAGAGCATTTATGTGGATGAAAACACAAGGTGACTTCTATTTTTCAAGAAATAATTTTAGCAAGTGATTTCTCTTCTGCTTTGGAATACATAGTGATATACTTCTATTTATTTGAGTAATTACAAAGTAGTCTTTTCCCCAGGACATGAGAGGTTTATGAAAAGGTAATCCCATTTTTTCACTAAAGAGCATATGTACGTGGCATTTAGAAAGTAGATTTAAAATTTTTCGTTGTACATCTGTGGAATCTTCATCTCCAATTTCTGTACTATAGTTCCTGGAAAACACTAAGAAAGTGAAGTGGCCTCACCTAAGTGTACATTTTAACCTACCATCTATACACAGCTATGATTTAATAAAAAACAAATCTACCATCTAAAGTTCAAAGATGAGGTAGACTACCCCATGTTTCAGATTTGTGACAAAATAAAAATGTGCAGATATTAAACTTAACTAAAAAACATAAATAGAGTTCAGTTGTTTTTAGAATTCATTAAGATAGTAAGAATTTTACTTAACTCTCCTATTTAGTGTTTTACTTGATAAGGAGGGGTTTAGGTCTTCCTATATTATTAGATAAGTATGATCGGTGGCTGACTGAAAAATAAATGTTCTTGCTTAGGGTATGAGGATGGAGGGGCAAAAAGAAGTTATAGCCATTTCCCTTGGTTCACTAATGCTATTCATATATTGTTTTTATCACCTAAATTGGTCTGGAGTACAGGCAGGGAACACTTCTGAAAGGTCAGCAAATACAGTAAGTGACAGCTGTTATTTTAAAAATTGTGCTGGGAAAGTCATCTAAGTGCATTGATCATCCAGGTGTAGAAATGGCCGGGCAGTGGACCATACAGAAAAGTGGGGCATATTAAGGCGCCCTGGCTTTCTGGTGTGGGCAATAATGGTCCTGGGTAGAGCACTTCATTAAATACTTGAAAGGAGAATGTTTTCATGGACGACAGTCTGTGTCTTGTGATGTTTGGAGCCATTCATTCAGTGTTATTTTCTCAGTCACTGACGCTACACGCAGCATTTAGGACTGAGGCAATTAGGAAGACGGATTGGCCATAACCCTACCATGGTGTGGTTTGCTGTTGAAGGAGACACAGGCACAAACGAAGAGGGGTTTTCAGAGTCCAGCTGGGGAGTTGATTAATTCTGTTAATAGGAAGTCTTCTGAGTAGGGGCACCCCTTAGATTCCTTAATGAAGCCTCAGGTAAAACAGGCGCACCAATCTCAGTGTGCCTGAGACGTCCCTGAAAAACTCATACAGCTGTTAGCAGAAAGAAAATCTTTCCAAACAGCCAATAATTTTAACCCCTTAGGGATATTTGTAAACAAAGAAGGTCCTTCAGGTACTCATCTCTCGGCAAACATTTCATCAATCATACAATATGTGCCAGGAATTATTATAAATTCCAGAGATATAGCTGGGGACCGTAATAAACCCTCTGTCTTCATGAAACTTATTATATTCTAGGGGGAGGGATAAGCAACCAAAAAGAAAATTCATCATAATATAATTTCATGTTCTGATAAATAATATGAGTAAGACAAAACAGGGTACAGATTGGAGGTCTACGTTAGCTGGAAGGGTTAGGGAACCTCGTCTGAAGAAAAGCCACTTGTCAATCAGGCTGCGTGACAGGGAGACAGTTAAGGGAGGATGTGGGAAGAGTCTTATTCCAAGCGGTGTGAACACACATCGAGGGCGCGCTTCCAATGCCTGACTTTATACTTTTGTACTGATAGTTCTGAACTTTTAACTTTGGAATCAATTAACCTTAAAACTTTAGAAACTTCTTTTTAAAAAAGTTTTTTTTTTTCCCCTCCCTAAGGCTTCTTTTCTGTTGGACTGGCAGCTCTTATACAAACAAAGACATTTCTCTTTTCTGCTAATTACTCTCTGTCTCTTAATCACTGACTAATTGCCTCTATTTGAAATAAAAATTTTCAGTGTTCATGAAGAAGTCAGTAGGAGTGCTGTCTGAATTATAGGTGCTGTTTTTTAGAGCGTAACACAGCAACAGAAGGGTTGAAGAAATGTCTGCCTTTCTTTTGTCCAAACTTGGCTATTTTGACAATTGTACATATCAGTATTCATTTTTGACTGATTTCGTACTGAAATCACTAGAATAATTACATTAAAATAATTCACCTTAATTTGAAGCCAGGGAGTCTAATACTGTATTTAAAACTAATGGTGGTTATTTATGATTTTCATAAGTTAGAGAACCAACAAGCTAGGGAATGAGAATACAGATCTATTTTATAAGAAAATGGAGGAAATATGTGGGATTTGGGGATGGTTTTTAAAACTCTTTTCAGAGGGAGGAATCAGAAGTTGAAAATTATAGGTTTTTTAAAAACAACTATCATTTATATTTAATTGTGGATTTGTTATTTGCATATATGAGTGCTCTAGATAAACAACTTAGCCTATAAATAATATTTAATATTTAAAATATACCTAAGCAAGGATTGCTATCCTAACAGGCTATTAAGAAAAATCAAATATAGGTAAAACATATTATCATAGCCCTGATCGTAAAATTACAAAACAGAAATAGATGAATGGAAAGTGAGTTGAACTATCTTATAAAAACGTATTGCTAATATAATAATGAATTTACCTTTCTTTTCTCCATTTTACGTAGAAACCTCTTCAGATTTGTGACAGCATCTAAATCAGAGCAAGGGTGACATTCTAATAAGCAGATTTAACACCACCCCTAAATTCTTTGCGTGTTCTAGGAGACAAGCTAATGAAACTAGAAACTTAAGGAACTGTTTAAAACACATGGAAGGTTCAGGAGTTCTTGTAACAGCTACCTTTTTACAATCCCAGGAATTTTATATGATGTTTCCTGAATAGCATTCATATTTGCAATTCATATACAAAAATCTATGTTTGATAGCGGGAGAACACTGGTTAGAGAGGCAATTGGAATTTAAAGGCAAATTGACTCAATTAAGGAAAACAGTGTGGCAGTTGGGTAAGGCTTGGTGTCCCAGCCATGGAATATTTTCTCATAATACAGAAGATTTTCAAAAAATGAAAAAAATTAAAAGGCTCTTCTATTATGTAGAAGTAAATATATAGAACTTGTAATTATAAAATCAACATCATTGAAAATTATTTTGGCAGGAAGAACAGCTGCTTTCTTGGTGTCTGTTAGCACGCAAGCAGGAAGATGGCACACTCGATCTAGTGACTGACGACTTTCATAAAGGGGTAATTCACACAGGTAGAAGACAGGCAGTGATGATGTGGCCCTTGACAGCAAAGAGAGGCAGTATCACCTCCGGTCTGCAGGTGGCAATAGGCAGGAAGAGTCAGCAGAACTCAGAGGGAAAGCTCTGTGTAGAGGTCCACCTAATCCCAGCGCTCTGGCTGGAGGGGAGCAGGGAGAGAAGCTGAACTTCTGTCCTGCACTAGGATCACCCACTGGTGCTGCCATTTGAACCAAAGCAGCCCAGGCAGTAGGTGAGTCAGGTGATGCAGTTGATACAGGTCAGCCTGGATGAACTGACCTTTGTTCAGGGTCCAAAACAAAGCAGAGAGGGGAAGGGAATCCAAAGAGGCAAGAAAAATATATCTAGCCCAAGGCTGAAATTTAAGGGAATTGCAATCGTTTTGTCTCGTCTCCCCCCACCACATCTGCATTGACAGAAGCATAAATCATGTTGTATGTAACCTACACAAACAGGTGTAGCCTCATTTGATAAATTATGTGTACTACATTTGGTATTCCTTATCTGAATATAGTGACTTTGGGCATGTGAATCCTCACATCTCAATGTAGAAACGCCCAATTCAGGAATTTCTATATGCTGTTACCAGGAATGATCCTTTAACATTAAGATGTCTGCTCAATTTCCTAATTGTTTTCCTCAATTAAGGAAAGCAGTGTGGCAGATTGGGTAAGGCTTGGCATCCCAGCCTTGGAATATTTTCTCATCATACAGAAGATTTTCAAAAAATGACAAAATTAAAAGGCTCTTTTATTGTGCAGAAGTAAATATATTAAACATACAATCATAAAGTCAACATCACTGAAAATTATTTTGGCATGAAGAACAGCTGCTCTATTGGTGTCCATTAGGATGTAAGCAAAAGGAGTCAATGAACCCACACTATGTGCTCTGCAGTGAGCATGTAACACCACAACTTGGTGTCTCTAAACTGAAGGCTCTGTGAACGGCTTTCTCTGCTCCAGCAGCAACTTTGCTCAATCAAACTTTCTTTGCCAGTGTAAAAGAAGGGTCATTGATAATTTTCTTGTTTTTCTTTGGTGGGAAGATTCAGCTTCTTTTAGTGCTTAGGCTGAAAACTGATACTACACGGTACAGAATGATGCCAATTTCTGTGTAACACAGAAAGGCTGGAACATTGCTGTTTAATCAGTTCAAGACCATGGCGTTTCTATCTAACACTGTCACACATCTATTCCTTGTTCCCATCCCCTTACTTTATTCAGGAGCCCAGGGAGGTCCTGTTTGTATGTAACCAGTTATGTCCAACACTGTTGGAACTATATGAGCATTTCTACAGAGCAATTTTCCCTACTAAATTCAGATTGCCAAAGAGACGCATGCATATCCAGGAGCGTCCTGCTGTTCATTGCTTTTGTTTACAGTTGGATTAGGACGTCCAGTTAGGGACATATGTTCACTTTTAGGAATCATTTCAGGGGACCCAGTTAGGGGTAGAGGGCTGGGAATCTTCAGGAATTATGAATGGTGTAGTCTACCCTGTAGCCTTAAGTGATTATTATTAATTGATGGTCACTGACTTCCTGTTGTTAAGAGAAGCGTTTGCTGCACTCTGGTCTTGTTCTTTTCAGAGGAAAGTGAGCACACTCTTCATTGTAAGACCACAGTTCAATTTTTCATAGACTACTGGCCACATAGGTGTTTCAGATTGCTTCTCAGGACAGGCGCATTTAGTGAATGAATCGTGCAAAAAGGAAAGAAGTATCTTGTGCTGTTTTTCATTGATTTCTGAGATAAACAGAGACAGAAAGTGCACAGATTTCCCACGTAACTTGTCCTCACACATATCTGATCCCACCTATTATTAACAGGCTTCCCCAGAGCACTACATTCGTTAGAATCAGTGAATCTACACTGACACATTATTATCGTCCAAAGTCTGTAGTTTTCATTAGGGTTCACTCTTGTCATTGTAAATTCTGTGGGTTTTGGACAAATGTATAATGGCGTGAATACACCATCACAGTGTTGTACAGAATAATTTTACTGACCTGAAAATCTTCAATGCTACGCCTGTTCATCCTGCCACCCCTAGTCTCTTAAAAACCCTTGATCATTTCAGTGTGTCCCTAGTTTTGCCTTTTTCAGAATGTCCTAGAGTTGGAATCACACATTAGGTAGCATTTTCCTATGGGCTTCTTTCAGCAATATGCATTTAAGATTCCTTCATGTCTTTTCATTTGAAGGTTCATTTATCTTTAACCCTGATTAATTTTTCATTGTGTAGATAGACCACAGTTGTTGAAGAATGTCTTGGTTGTTTCTAAGTATTGGCAGTTATAAATAAAGCTGCTGTAAATATCCAACTGCAGGTTTTCATGTTGACATAAGTTTTAACTCCTCTGGGTATTTCATAAATAGTTTGATTGCTGGATCATATGGTGAGTACCCGGAGTTTTGTAAGAAGTTACTAAACTGTATCACGGTGCCTTCCCATCAACGACGAATAAGATTTTCTATTGCTTCATGTCCTTGCCTACATTTTGTGCTGTGTATTCTTTTTGGCCTTTCCAAGAGGTATATAGTAGTAGTGTCTCATTGCTTTTTAATTTACATTTCCCAGATGTTGTGGACCATCTTTTCATAGACTTCATAGGTTTCTTTATTTATCATCTGTACATCTTTGGTGAAGAGTGCATTTTTCAACATGCTAAGTTTTTAAATACTAATATTTTTCAAAAACTTTTGGAAAATCTTTGACATTTAGTTGCATTTGCACGTATTTTCCTCTTACCAAATCTATTGCAATTTTCTGTGAGTTCTTCTCAATCCAGTTCCTCTCTTTGCTTACCCGGAGATCATGACCCATTTTCAGGCATATGCGTTTTATACTTTTACAATTAAGAAAAATATGTTATACTGTACACACTTTTGCAAGTGGTTTTCTTTCTTTTTTCCTCCCTTTCTTCATTCCTTCTTCTAGATACCAGTGTAAGCCCTGTTCAGAAGAAGATATAAAACGTTTCTGACTCTTCAGAAGATCCCTCATGTGGTTTTCCAGTTAATACTCCCACACCCAGAGCAACCAGTTTCTGATTTCTATCCGTCTGTATTATGTTACTTTCTGTTTTGGAAGTTTATATACTGAATTATGCAGTATATATACTCTGGTGTCTGGATTCTTTTGTTGTAAATGTCTTTGAGTTTTGTTGGCATGATCATGTGGTATAAAATTACCACAATATCTTTTCATCCGTTTTCCTGTTGATGAACATTCTAGATGTTTCCAGTTGGGGGCCATTGTGCCTGTATTTATTTGTTAGGATTTTTTTTTCATTGACTTGTCAGATTTATTAATATATTCTGGATAATACTGGAAAGCACATATGATTTTTGTAGACATATGTGAGAGGATAGTGTTTTCACTATGGTAGGTTTTACATATTTTCTTAATGTGATTTTTCAGAAGTTGAATTTTTTATGATGTTCAATTTGTATATTTTTCTTTCTTATTAGTGTTTTTCATGCTTTTCAAAAGATCTTTGTTTATGTCAAAGTACTTTATTTTTCTCATAGTCTATAGAATCTGTAGTGAGTTGACAGTATTTTATTTTTAATATCAGATATCTATTTTTTCCTCCTCATAAGTCTACCTAGAGGTCTATATACTTTAATAATTTTATTTAAAAGACTACTATGAGTTTCATTGACTATTCTACATCATTTGTCTATTTTATCAGTGAAATAACTCATATATATCTTTTTTTTTTTTTTGGAGACAGAGCCACAAGCTATCCTCCTGGGTAAAGTGCTGTGGCATCATAGCTCACAGCAACCTCCAACTCCTGGGCTCAAGAGAGTCTCCTGCCTCTGCCTCCCAAGTAGCTGGGAGGTACCCACCACAGCACCCAGATATTTTTTGGTTGTAGCCGTCATTGTTGTTTTGGTGGGCCCAGGTTGAATTCGAACCCACTACCTTAGGTGTATGTGGCTGATGCCTTAGCCACTTGAGCCACAGGTGCTGAGCCTCATATATAGCTTTATTATTTTCTTATATTATTTTAGTTTTCTTTTTTTTTCTCTAGTTTCTTTTCTCTAAGAAATGCTTTAGCTGTGTTCCACAAATTTTGTTGCAGTTTATAATTCTTCAGTTAACATCTTTAATAATTTCTTGCATGAGTTATTCAGAAGGCTGTGGTTTAATTTCCAAACAGGTAGAATTGTCTAGGTATCTTATTGTTATTAATATCTAATGCAATGTAGTTGTGGTCAGGGGACATACTCTGTGTAATTTTAATTGCTTGGAAATTATTGACACTTTTATAGCTGGAGATAGAGTTTATCTTCCTGGGTGTTTCTGAGCCCTTGGAAGAAGCATGCTCTCTGTAGTTACATGTGTGTAGTGATCTGAAAAGCCAGTCAGATCTAGTAATGGTAGTGTTGCTTTACCCTCTATACTCACAGATTTTTTTGTCTATTTGTACGATGGACTACTGAAAGGTATGTACTATCATCTCCAACTCTAAATGCACAGCTTTTTGCTTCTCCCTTTAATTATGTCAGTTTTTCTTTACTTATTTTGATGTTCTGTTAATGCACAATCATTTGATCTTGTCATGTGTTCCTGATCCACTGATTCTTCTACGATGAAACAATGTCCCTATCAGTGTCTGTATCTTTATCTCTCCATCTATATTGTCTCATATTAATGCAGCAAGTCCAAGTTTCTTATAGTTAATCTTTGCAGCATGTATGTTTTTCTGCCATAATCTCTTCAATTTATCAGTGTCTAAACTGAAAGCACCTTTATTTTAAAATACACTTTCTGATACTTTAAACAGACTTTAATTATACAGTCTGCTGCTCTTGGAAATATTTGTTTTATTTAAATTCAGTGTAATAATTGGTGTGTTAGTGTCTAGTCTCTCACTTTGCTACTGGTTGCAAATATATCCTATTTGTTCTTTGCTCTTCTTTCCATTTGTCAGGTCTTTTCCTGGATGAATTGAGCATTATTCTTATTATCCTACATATTATCTCTTGTATTGACATTTTAGTGATGTTTTTTCTTGCTTATTTTTCCAGTAATGGCTTCTCATTAAGTTAAAGGTATTATGATACAATGTATTAACTCTTGTATTGACATTTTAGCTATATTTCTTTGGTTATTTTTCCAGTAATTGCTTGTCATTAAGTTAAAACATCAAACATTTTTATAGTACTGAACAGACAGTGTAGAACCTTATAGTATCATAATTTTATTTACTTTTTCTTTCACGCAGACCAGAGTCTCTTATGATATTATTTATCTTCTGATTAAGTGGGGTTTTTTTTTTTTTTAAAAAAAAGCATTTCTTTAGCACAGGTGTACTGAAGATTAATTCTCTCAGCTTTTATTATTCTGAGAATTTTTAAAATTTTTACTTTAATTTTTGAATATTTTCAATGGGTATAAACTTTTAGATTGATTATTTTCTTTCTTCTAGCACTTGAAAAGATTATTTCTGCCCTCCAGTTTTTTTTTACCTTTATTATTTTAAATAAGGAAATCATCATTTCGATTATTTTGCCCTTGAAATTAGTAAGCCATTTCCTGTGGGTACTTTTTCTTTAAGAAAAGAGCAAAGTGGCTTTATTACAAGTAACTTTTCAACTAAAAAGAACTAATCTTTTTCTCAAAGTCTGTGATGTTTGATTATTAATTTTAATTTATTTTATTTTTGTTGGGGAGGGCTTAGTCAAATCATGGAATCCTGTTGTTCATTTAGTATTTTTTTTTTTTTTTTTTTGGTCGTGGGGTACAATGTGCTGGTTTTATATACAATTTGAAATATTTTCATCAAACTGGTAACATAGCCTTCATGGCATTTTCTTAGTTATTGTGTTGAGACATTTATATTCTACATTTAGTAAGTTTTGCATGTACCCTTGTAAAATACACCATAAGTGTGGTCCCACCAATTACCCTCCTGCCACCCATCCTGCCCCCTCCCCTCCCCTCCCCTCCTTTTCCCCTTTTCCCATATTCTTGAGCTATACTTGGGTTATAGCTTTCATATGAAGGCTATAAATTAGTTTCATAATAGGTCTGAGCACATTGGATACTTTTTCTTCCATTCTTGAGATACTTTGCTAAGAAGAATATGTTTTAGTTCCATCCAGGTAAACACGAAGGAGGTAAAGTCTCCATCTTTCTTTAAGGCTGCATAGTATTCCATGATATACATATACCACAATTTATTTATCCATTCATGGGTCGTTGGGCACTTGGGCTTCTTTCATGACTTAATTTTGAAATATTAAGATGGTACAAGTGTTGTTCTTACATTGGTGACTTGTTTAATGTTGTGGTCAGGGGTTTTAGGGGCCCATCAGCAGAGTAGTGTGTATAGTACCTGACAGGTGGGTTTTTCTTCCTCGCTAACCTCCTACCTTCCCCTCCTTCTGAGTTTCCAATGTCCTTACACCACCGTATGGTCATGTATGTCCATGATTTAGCTCCCGCTTGTTAGCGGGAACATGTGGTGTTTATTTTTCCATTACTGAGATACTTAACTTAGGATTCTCAAGTTTCATGTGAGCTGCTTACGGCTGAGTACTAACCCAGGGTCTCTATATTGTAGAGCCCACATTTTCTTCGCCTACTCATCAATTTAGGTTGATTGCATATCCTTATAAATTATGCTGTGATGAACTTTTGGGTGAAGGTGTCTTTTTGAGAAAATTGCTTATTTTCCTGTGGGTAGATACTCAGCATTAAGTATTGCTGGATCAACTGATAAGAATCTGAAGAGCCAAGCAATTTTATACTGTGGCTCCATCTAATATTTGTATTTTATCTTTGATTTTTCATGTTTTTATTACGACCTGCTTAGGTGTGGTTTTCTATTTGCTTTGATTGTCATTCACTGAGATCTTGGAGTTGAAGGCTAATGTCACTTAACTTTTTTTTTCATTTGATGGGCATTATCTCTTTAAATATTTGTCATAATTTCTTTAGAAATTTCTTTTTTAAATTCTTTAAAATTTCTTTCAATTTTAATTAAAATGTATCCAATCTTTGAATTTGTACTACAAATCATGTATCTGTATTTGAAACAACAAAGCAAAGATGACAATAAAGACTAGGATATATTTATCTCCGGAATGAAACTCATAACCTCCTTTTATAAGTCAGGCTGCTAGACTAGGGTTGGGGGAAGGTGAACTATAATTTAGCAGGTTCTTTTAAGCTTTAGTTTGAATCATTTCAACAGTGACTTCAAATGTTTTGAGACTGGGATCAGGCCTTTCTGATATACAGGTGCTAGGTCCTAAGCACCCTGTGATTCCAGAGATCTGCTTGTGCTTCACAGAGAAACTGCCAATTTGGGGAACTGTGGGGTATTTCTCTGTGCATTGTAGCTCAGCTGCCCGGTTTTTAATTTGCTAGGATATTCTCTTTGCTGTCCCATCTCATTCTCTACTTTCCTTACCCAAGACTTTTCTTTAACACCATTGTGGCTGCCTCTAAATTGAGCAGGTAGTGCCCCTGTCATTTATAAAATACTCAGATGCCTAACTGAAGTTTGTCTTGGCTAACTTTAGGTAACCTCAGTCTTTTGTAGCTGAAAATCTGAATTTTTTTCAAGGAGTTTTTCTCCTATCTTCTACCTGCCCTGGGCCTCCCGAAGTTGAATGCTCAAAATACCTTTCCTGGATGTTCCCCCACTCTCCCATCCTGCATGCCCTTGCTGCTGGGAGATACTTGTACTTGCTCTTAGGGGGCTCCACGTGCCTCAGGGGGAGTGACTCTCAGTTCTCCATCTCTTAGCTTCACTTTTAACTAAGCGTATTGACATATAACTGACACAAGTGTGATACGTAATAAAATACACACATGTATGTGTGTGATTTGATAAGCTCTGATACTGTAGTAAAACCATCACCACCACCCTGACTATAGAAAGATAAAGAACCTGGCTACAGCTGTCACTCTGACCATTTCTTTGCACTCCTTGGTATTGTCTACCTCACATGTGTCCTTGTTTCACTATCCCTGGGTTTAGACTATAGCTGATCTACATTTTATCACCACACGTTACTTACATCTTACAAAAATTTACAAACTTGGAATCCTACCATATGTGCTCCTTTTATTTCTTGGGGATCTGACCTCTCTTCCTCAGTAAAATTATTTTAAGATTTATTTATGTTGACTCATGAATACAGTGAGTATGTACACTAGTTACAGTGGCTCATGCCTGTAATCCTAGCACTCTGGGAGGCCGAGGTGGGTAGATAGCTTGAGTTCACGGGTTCAAGACCAGCCTGAGCGAAAAGGGAGACCCATATCTACTAAAGATGGCAAAATTGAAGCAAGAGGATCGCTTGAACCTGAGTTGGAGATTGCTGTGAGCTATGACACCACAGCACTCTACCCAGGGTGAAGCTTGAGATTCTGTTTAAAAAAAAAAAAAAGATTTTTTTAGGTTATTCTATGTATAAATAGCACTTTCCTTTAAATTCTTGATCAGTATTTTTTAAAACTATTCATCTGGACATTTGGATTGTTTCCGGTTTTTAGCTAACCAAAAGAAATCTAGGGTGAACATTTGTGTGGTTTCTTTATATATATATATACTTTTAATATATACTTTTAAAGTATATATTTAATATATACTTTTTTTCTTAGGTATCTATACAAAATTAAAATGTCTGAGTCATTTATTTACCTTTACCTTATTTACTTCTGGGTACTTATTTACCTTTCTAAAATTCTTCTAAATAGTTTTCCCAAAGTGGTTGTACTATTTTACATTTGTTCCGTCAGTGTATGAGAGTCCCTGTTCATTTACATCTTCAACAACATATGGTCTGGCTGATCATTTTAATTTTAGTTTCTCTAATAGGTATGTAGTTGTATCTCACTGGGATTTTAATTTACATTTCCCTAAAGACTAATGATGGGAAACATCTTTTCCCAAGCTTATTTTACAGCTCTTTATTTTCTTTGGTAAAGTATATTTCCCCATTATTAGATTGTTCATGTATTATTAGATTTTTTAGATTTCATTAACTATTCTTAAAAAATTATAATTTAGCGTGTGAGAAACTAAATAAAACATTTTCTATAAATTTGTTCCTTTTCATTTTCTTAAGAGTGTATTTTTAAAAGTAAAGTTCTTAGTTCTGATGAAGTTCAATCTTTCAATCTTTTCATTTAAGGATTATTTTTATTTTGTCATGTAAAAGAAATCTTGTCTTTTCCTAAAGTCATAAGGATTTTCTTAGTCTTTATTCTTCTCTCTTATTTTCTTCTAGAAATATTATAGTTTTGGTTACTATATTTAGGTGTGTAACTGATCTTGAATGAACTGTTATACCTGATGTGAGATGTAGATTGAAGTTTATATTTTTCTATAAGGATATGCCGTTCTTTTACTACCATATGTTAAGAGAACTTTTCTATCTTTAGTTGCTTTTGCATCTATATCAAAGATTTTGTGACCATATACTGTACAAGGTCTGAAAATTAAGTTCACAAACTTGCCACTGTGTGCTTACATTGGCAGCACTGTGCAAACAGCTCTGTAAGGTTTCATGACCTTGGTCTATCAGTGTCTTACAGTCGCTCTCTTGTCAACATGTGGCATAGTCTTGCTGAAGGGCATTCATTATTGTTGTTGCATGTCTTGGTGTGTGGTTGTTAGAATGTCAGAGCTTGAATTAGAGCGATGAACAAACATTTATAAATTTCTTGTTAAACTTGTCAAGAGTGTCAGTTAAATCGGGGAAACGCTAGTTCAAGTTTATGGGGATAATGCCATGAAGAAAATGGCAGTGTACAAATGGATTAAACATTTTTCTGAAGGGAGAGAAAGTGTCACTGATGAAGAGAGGTCCGGGTGACCAGTCATGAGCAGAACTGATGAAAACATTCAAAGATTTATCAGACTGTGGGTCAGCTTCGTCAGCTGACTGGAGAAGCATAGCTGACTAAGCAAACAGATAGAGAAACACTTGGGAAAAACTGAACTGAAATTCAGTGTACCAGCTCACATGGTACTGTGTGAGGGAATTTTTAGCCAGTAAACAAATAACTGTACTGGAACACCCTCTCTACTTACATGTTCTGGCCCCAGATGACTATTCTCTTTACCTAAAGATAAAGAAAATATTGAAATGAAGATATTTTGATGACATTCAGGACATCAAGGGTAATACAACCACAGCTTTGATGGCTATTCCAGAAAAAGAGTTCCAAAATTGCTTTGAAGAGTGGATTGGGCATTGGCCCTAATGCAGAGCATTCCAAGGGGAGTGGTGGCAGGCGACCCCAGTGATGTTCAGCAGGGAGGAAGTACCACTTTCTCTAGAATGAGTTTGCAAACTTAATTGTCAGGCTGCACATATGAATCTATCACTGGACTCTCTCTTCTGTTCCATTTATTTAGTTGTTTGTCTTTACATCACACTCACACTGACCTGATTAATGCATCTTTAAAGTAAGTTTTGAAATTAAGTAATTTAAATTCAACTTTGTTTTATCTTGTTTTTTCCTAAAGCTGTTTTGTTGGTTTAGATGTCTTTGCATTCCAAGATGAATTTTAAATTTAGATCTTCAATTCCTGAAAAAATAAAATAAACCCTACTGGAATGATGAATGGGAATTAATTGTAAGTTTCTGTTAAGTATGTGGAAGATTGTCATCTAAACAATAGTGAGTATTGTGATCTGTGAAGGGCACTGTGATTCTTTATGTCTTTAATTTCTCTTGAAAATATTTCATAATTTTCAGTGAATAGGTTTTGAATATACCTTTTATCAGATTGTTTTGTTATTCTTGTGTATTTGTGATACAATTGTAAATGGTCGTATTTTCCACATTTTATTTCTAATTGTTGATTGGCAGTATGTACATGTGTAATTTATTTTCACATACTTATCTTTTTTTCAGTGTCTTGGTAAATGCACCGATCATTTCCTGTAGCTTTTTGTAGATTCTTTGGAATTTTCAAAGCATAATAGTGTTGTATGTTGACACATTTGTCTTTTACCTATTCACTTCCAATCTTGATAACTTCATTGCTCTCGCTTGGCTTAGTGCTCCACCTGGGATCTTCTGTGTCACGTTGAATAGGAGGGATAAGAGTGGATACTCTTGCCTGGTGCTTGACTCTAGGGGGAAAGACTTCAACCATTCGTCATTAAGATGTTAGCTATAAGAATTTTTCTAATTTCATTGTATAAGGACAAGGAAGTTACCTTTATTTACAGTTTTTTCAAAGGTATTATGAATAGGAATTTAATTTTGTCACATCTTTTCATCTATTCAGATGATCGTACAATTTTTCGTTAGTCTATGGATATTATAAATTATTATATTAATTGATTTTCAAGTGCAGAGCTAACCTTTTCTTTCTGGGAAAATACTTCTTTGTAATAAAAGCATTATATTTTCAGGTGCTTTTAGATTCCATGTGTTTGTATTTTATTGAGAAACTTTGAGATATATGATGTATTGTTTAGTTATCTCTCACTATCATTGTCTAGTTTTGAAATTAGGCTAATTGTGGTCACATAAAATGAGCAGGAATATAGCTTTTCCACTTCAGTATTCAGTACTCAATGATACAGAATATCGATTCCTCCTTAAATATTTGGTAGAATTTACCAGAGAAGATATTTTTTGAAGTTTTCATAACTGGAAGATTTTTCTTATAAATTCTTTTTCTTTTTTCATTATTTGTTTATACACATTTAACATTTTGCCTCATTTTAAGAGTTTTTTTCCCACTTATTTTATAAAATTCCAATGTCCTGTGCCTTGTGTGATTGTTTTTCATTATTCTTATACTTGGGGTTTATTGAACTGCTTAGATATGTGGCTTTGCACTTTTCATCAAATTAGGAAAAATGTAGCCCATTATTACTTGAAATAGTATTTTCTCTTTTCCTACTCCAGTTACTTATACATCACTTGCAGAAGTTGTCCCCAGCACATTTATGAGTTGTTCATTTTTAAGTCCTTTCTCTGCTTTGTTTTTAGCATAGTTTCTTTTATTATGTTTTCTGATACTGAGGAAATCTGATGGCATATTCACTAAGCTGAAGATAGAGACGTCGGTATGTAGGTTTCCTAACTGCTTTACTCTCCTCAAGAGACTGTATGTTTACTTTTGCCATGACTAATTTTCTTGGTTTATTTAAATTTAATGAATTAGGAAAGAGGCAATCACATGAAGGGCCCATTCATTCAGCAGGATTTATTGAATGTTGTGTGTGAAGCATTAGGACAGATGATTTGTGCTGTACAAAATGTAGAATGCATCATTCTTATTTCCCAGGAGCATACAATTAAAAGGGAGAAAAATAAAAATATACTTCAGAAGAGTAAACAGAAGGATGCTAACATGTCCTTTAAGATTTGCATTTGCTCTGCATAACCACTAGAATTATGAATTCATGAATTTTGCTCCATAATTAGGTTATATTATGTAGCAGAGTTGACATTAGATAGGGAGATTGATTACCAAGTGGGCCTGACCTAATCATGTGTATCCTTTAAGATCAAATCATTGTCTTCATTTTGTAAAAGGATAGCAAGACAGAGTGATTCCAAGAGAGAGATAGATTCACATGAAGGAGCTTTTCTATTGCTGACATAAAAGGACCTGGGTGCAGCCTTAAGAATCTGAGAGAATTCTGGGCTGAGAGCCTGCAGGAAAGTAGAGACTTTGGTCCTATAAAGACAAAGGAATCAAATTCTACCAACAACACAAACCTAGACGCAGACCTTAATCTTTTTATAACACCCGGTTTATAGTCTGAGCAGAGGACACAGGAGCGTTGTACTGGATTTCTGACCTATAAAACTCTAACTAATAGGGGGATGTTGTTTTGAGCAACTAAGGTTGCGGTAATTTGTTATGTAGTAATAGAAAACTGCAGGCAGTATGCAATAAATGTCATATGAAACTAGAACTCTGAACAGTGGAAAAAGATAACCTTTGGTTGGGACTAACAAGGAAAGGCTCTGTAGTGTACATGAAGGTGAGTAGGCTTGGGAAATCTGCAGAATGTTAGGAATAGAGAAAGTAAAACTTTGGAAAATAGATTAGCATAGTAACAGAGTCAGAAAATTGACTGGAGATAAAAAAAAATACTGTACATAATTATTGTTACCTTTTTATAAGGGATTTTGTGAATCTCTCTTCATGAATATTTCATATATGAAATCAAATGTCCCTATCACAAGCAACCTTCATTAATTCATAACCTCTACATCATATCCCAATATTCTATGTATTTATAGAATGCTATCTTCTTGTCATTATTTAATTTTTGTTCATTTTTCAACTAGACAGTATATTGCATGTAAATGGAGCATATGCTTACTTTTCCCAATATTTTATTAGCATATGTTATATAGGGTCTGCCATAATAAATAGTGACAGATGAATAGATAAGCAACTAATTCCCACAATGGATTACTTTTCAATGATGCAAATAAGAGTTATCTTAATTAAAAATATATATTATTTTAAATCAATGTACAATATGTACATGTAAATGAACAGATAATATAGTTCCTCTACTTTGTAGGTCTTATTATATCTTTTTGTATCTGTGAAGTAACTAAATAATTCTGTACTTCAGTGTTCCAAATTGAAGTGAAATGGCTGCATTTTCATTTCCAAAGTTTCCTGTTTACATCATGGTACACCAGATTTTATTCACCATTCTGGAAGAAATGTGAAGGCATGAATTTTTCATTTCTTGATAGCCCTCGTGCCCTTGACAAAAAGATATTCTGAAAAAGGATAAAGAATAAAATGCAATTTAGAAATGGACAAAAGAAAGAAAGAAAGCATACTAGAACTAATAGTCTCTGTTGCATTTCCTAGGAAGACAAGTGGTAGTGGCATTTAGGGAAACTTAGTCTATAGCAACTGCCACATTTTACAGATAAAATTTTGTAGCAGAAATTTTAAGCACTGAATTTGTACAATTATCTAGTGCAGAAAGTCACCTTTAGGTTTAATTTTTTTCCACTCTACCAATTTAACAACCTAAAAATATTAGCAACCACACAGAAAAATCAAAGACCTAATCCATTTATGAATTCCTCTATGGTAAGAAAACAATAAAGAATTCCTGAGGAACTGCCAGCCTTATACTTTGTTATTGGAGAGGTGCTGGTTCAGTGGAATAAATATTATTCAAAATTATAATGAAGAGTTAATCATAGCATGCAATTTCTTAGGTGCTTTTAAGTAATCCATTATACATTCTTTGGGCTTCGTCTCTCTTTGCAAACATTCAGAGTTAATTAAGGTACACAGACTAACATTCTATTTACTAGTGAACTGATTTAAGAAAACCTGAGGCCTTTTCTCCACATTATACTGGAGACCAAATGAGGATGACTGTATTAGTAGTTTAGAGCCCTTAGTGCTTTGCTTTTGACATGAATATTAAGAAAGAAAGTGAACACACCATTTTCCCATTAACACTATTACAATTAACACCGGGTAAGCAGTTGTGTTATGAGATGCAGAGAGGAATGGTAGTAGGGCATTCCTTACATGAGATGGTGTACTGTTTCTAGAAGGATGCTTTATGTCTTTATTTATATATCCTAGCTATAACTCCAGATTCGTGTTGGATACAAATTATTTCCGGTATTTATGTAAATTCTTATTTTAGCCCATGCAAAGTCAAATTTGTCCAACTTTCGTTGAGGTAAAATATCATCTGTGACTAAGAATATGAATAAGACTTGTAAAAACAAAAAAATCAGCTAAAATATGTTAAGTTTTACACGTTTCAGCCATTAACTCTTTAGCTGGTTATACCAATAATAGGTACCCAAAGTTATAACTAGAATGGAGCATAGATTGAATGTGAATTACTGTACACACATCTTTATGCTTGGAAAACAATTATTAGAAGTAAATCCCTTCACACATGAGAAACCATGTGATACACTATCACATTTTGAATAAGAATACTTGGTTAAAAAAATAGTGAAAACACAAATAAGATTATAATAAGAGAAAGCCATTAAAAGCAACAGAGTAAAGAAACTTATCACTACAAAATTCATTTAGGTGTTTGTTGGCCCGCTGAAGTCAGCTTTAATTATTTTTGCCTCTGGTCAAAATGTTGATGTTTATAATTAACTTCATTGAGTTAGTATTTTGAGTTAGTAATAGTCTATGTGCTGTGACCATTATTTGGGGAGGGCTTTGGCAAGCCCTTATTTGAATTAATCTATCCAGGAAAATTATTTTCTTATAAATTATTTTTCTAAAATATATATTTTTCTAATGGAATATCTGGATACATTTATATTATCAGTAAGTATAAAGAAGTGGCATCACAGTTATACTAGGAATCTCCCCTACTTAAGGCTTTGTTGAATACCCAGGAAAATATGGATAAGCACTTAGTAGGGTGCCCATAAGTATATGTTTTGGCATAGATAATAACAAGAATAATGAAAAATAGCTAATTAAGTTTAAGGTAGAGACTCCTTTATTTCTTTTTAAGATATACTTTAATAATGCTAAGTGGCAACATACTAATTTGAGTTTGGGAAATCAACCCTTATATTTTTATTTTAGAAAATATTTATAGTGCTAATGGGATACACTACAGTCATCTACCTGTAGCTTACTGCCATCTTTGAGTAATATATTCTGAAGTGTGTTGACAGTTATAATTTCCATATAATTTACATGTTGGCATAAAATATATTTAAATTGGAGAGACTAGCATATTAAGTTAGCTGGGATGTAACAAAAAGTTTTCTGATTCTATCTAAACAAAGTTTTGTGGTCTGAAGACCATTTGAAATTTCATCTTGATTGCCTAGGAAAGAAAGGCTTTCTCATTATATTTCACCAATATTTTATTATCTGCCCTATATGTTTCATGACTGGACAAATGTGAGCCTAGATGCTCTTTAGGATATCTAGTAAGTCAATAAATGTGATGCACTACACACCAGAATTATAAACAAAACCATGTGACCATTTCAATAGGTGCAGAAAAAGCCCTTGATAAAATCCAGCAAGACTTCATGATAAAAACACTTAACAAACTAGAAATAGAAGAAACACATCTCAAAATAATAAAATCCACATATGACAAACCCACAACCAACATTATACTGAATAGGAAAAAGTTAAAAGCTTTCTCCCTGAGAACTAGAACATGAAAAAGATGCCTACTTTCACCACTCCTGCTAACATAGTACTGGAAGTCCTAGCCAAAGCAATTAGGTAAGACAAAGAAATAAAAGGTAATCAAATTAGAAAAAAAGTCAGACTACCACTGTTTGTTGACAAATGACCTTTTTTTTTTTGCAGTTTTTGGCCAGGGCTGGCTTTGAACCTACCACCTCCAGGATACGGGGCCTACTCCTCTGAGCCACAGGTGCTGCCTGACATATGACCTTACACCTAGAAAATCCTAAAGGCCCCTCCAAAATATTTCTGGATTTAATAAATGAATTCAGTAAAGTCCAGGGTTATAAAATCAACAGGAAAATCAATAGTGGTGCTGTATTTACAATAAGAACCAAAATGAAAATCAAAAGAAAAATTCATTCTCACTTGTAATGACACCAAAATATTTAAAATATCTAGGAATATACTAAACCAACATGGGAAATGTCTCTGCAAGGATAAATACAAAACACTGGTGAAAGTGTAGATGACAAACAAATGGCAAAGCATCTGATGCTCACCGGACTAGAAAAATTGATATAGTTAAAATGATCACACTGCCTAAAGCAATCTATAGATTCGATATAATTCATATAAAAATGCTAATGTCATTTTCCACAAAATTAGAAAAATCTACTGAAATATATGTATTTGAGCCAAATAGAACATAAATAGAACCAAAAAAGAGCCCAAATAGCCAAAGCTATCTTAGCAGAAAGAATACATCTGGGGACATCACATTACTCAAATTCAAATTACACTACAAAGCTATAGTAATCAAAACAGCAGGATACTGGCATGAAAGTAGAAAAATAGATCAATGGAACAGCGTAGAGAACCCAGAAATAAAGCCAAATACCTATAGCTGACCAATTTTTGACAAAGCAGACGAGAGCATATGTTAGGGATGTGCATCCCTTTCAATAAGTGCTGTGGAGAAAATTAGATGGCTACATGCAGCAGAATGAAAATGAACCTCTTTCTCTCATGATACACAAAAATTAATTCAACATTGATTAAACACTAAAATGTAAACCAGAAACCATAAACATCTTAGAAGAAAATGTAGAAAAAATTCTTCTGAACATTGGCTTAGGTAAAGAATTTATGACTAAGACACTGAAAACAATAACAATAAAAACAATTATAAATAATTAATTATATTAAGGAATTTTTTTTTTTTTTTTGTTAAAGCAGAATCTCACCATGTTGCTCTCAGTAGCATGCTGTGGTGTCACAGCTCACAGCAAACTCAAACTCTTGGGCTTAAGTGATTCTTTTGCCTCAGCCTCCCAAGTAGCTGGGACTACAGGTGCCTGCCACAATGTCTGGCTATACATTAAGAAATCATTGTATAGAAAAAAGAAACAATGAATAGTAAATAAATGACCTACAGAATGAGAGAAAATGTTTTCACATATTAGACAAAGACAAATAAGTAATCCACAAGGAATTCAAACAACTCAGGAAGAAAAAAGTGAACAATTCAATTTCCTTAAAATGTGGAACAACAACACACACAGGCATTTCTCTAAAGGAGATCTTCAAATGGCCAATAAACATTTTTAAAAAATGGTCAACATAACTAATCATTAGAGAAATGGAAATTAAAACCACAATGAGATAACACCTTAACCCAGTAAAAATGGCCATTGTTAACAAGTCAAAGAACAATGAAAATTTTACTATGCAGAGGGAAAAATAACTTGGCTACTAAGTGAAGAGGTTCATGAATATAATGATAGCATTGGAGTGAATGATTCTTAATTTTTTATAACTTCCTTGACAGGACCATGAGATAAATCTATGTAATTAAAGGATTAATATAATAAAAACCTGACTAGTTGTCTACATAAATGTAAGTTAAAGAGTAGTTGGAATATTTGAGCATATGCAAATTAAAACAAACACGTTAAGTGTAGAAGAAGAATCAATAAATTTATTCAATCATCTGTAATTTTATTTGAAAGACTATACAGGACTAAAGAGGTAGTTGAAATAAAGTTGAAATAAAGGGTGTGTAACTGATACCACAAAATGTATAAACTATTTTTCTACTACTGAATGGTAACTGAATACAATTTATGAAAAATAATTAAATTTATAAATAAAAAATCTTTTTAAACATCATATAGCATTATTTAAAGTATATATAGTCATATGTCACTTAACAATGGGGTACATTGTGAGAAATTCATCGTTAGGAAACTTTGTTGTGGAAACATCATAGGGTTTACTTATGCAAACCTAAATGTTATAGACTACTACATGCCTAGGCCACATGGCATATGAGATGTTGTAATTATGTTTGAATTTGACACTGTGAGCATACATTGGTAGCACTGTACAGACAACTTGGTAAGATATCAGAACCTTGGTATATCAATGTCTCATAGCTGTGTTTGTGTCAACATGTGGCAGCCTCTGGGTTAGTGGCATCCATTATTTTTGTTGTGTCTTTTTATGTACCATTGTGAGAATGTCAGAGCTTGAACTAGAGCAACAGAAAAACATTAACTTTCTTGTTTAACTTGGCCAGAGCAGAAGTGAAATCAGGGACATGTTAATCCAAGATTACAGGTGAAGAAATTGGCAGTGTACAAATGGATTAAATATTTTTCTGACAGGAGAGAAAGTGTCACTGATGAAGAAAGGTCAGTGTGCTCATAACAAGTAGAACTGATGAAAAAATTGAAAAAAATCTGTTGAATAGTGTGCCATAAACATCTGCCAACTGTGAGAAGCATAGAAGACCAAGTAAACATCAATAGAGAAAGTGAGGAAAGTCTTAACCGAAAATCTTGGCATGAGAAAGGTGTGTGTAAAAATTGCCTCCAAGAAGCTCACTGATAAACAAAAGCAAAGGAGTGTTGATATTTGCCAAGACCTTTTGGAGAGGAATGATGATGTTTTGTGCCATTTTATCACTGGTGATAAAATATGGGTCTACCAATATGACCCTGAAACAAAGCATCAAAGTGCACAATGGAAATCAGCCAATTCTCTACGATCACAAACGTTCAGTCAGTCCAAAGCAAGGGTCAAAATGATATTGCTAACCAGTTTTGATGTCAGAAGGATTATTCATATGAATTTGTACCAACTGGACAAAAAGTTAACCAAGTTTATTATTTAGAAGCACGGAAAGATCTGTGTATAAAAGTTAGATGGAAATGACCTGAACTTTTCTCCAAGAGCTTAGGCCTCTTGCATCACAACAATGTATAATGTGCATTATTTTGAGTCTGTCTTCTCTCATTAAACATAAGTTTTGAGGTCAATCTACATTATCTCCTGTAGCAGTACTTCATTTTCTTTTTCTTTTTGTTTATTGTTTCATTGTATAGATTGTCAGTTTATTCATTCCCAAGTGGAAAGGCATCTGGTGAAGGACATCTGGATTTTTTTTTCAGTCATTTGTAATTATAAATAAGGCCTCTGTAGTCATTTATGTACAGATTTGTGTGTGTAAATGGGTTTTCCTCTCACCTGAATACACATCCAGGATTGAGTGTGCTGTGTAATTTGTGAAAGTGTAAGAACATTCCAGTCTTTTTCCTAAAGTTACTGTCATTTAAATTTGTTTTATTTTAACCAATACTGCATGAAAGTTCCAATTGCTCTGCTTCTCACCAGCTCTTGCTATCATCAGGTTTTTTTTGATCTTAATATAAAAAATTCTAATAATAGTATTTTACTATGACTTGAAGGTGCATTTTCCTAAAGACTAATGATATTGATCATATACTTGAAATTTAAAATTTGAACAAAAATATTTTGAATAAATTCATATTAGGTATTATTTTTTGTGTGTTTGTTCTTCCATTTATACCCATTCAAGAAGGTAAGTCAATGCTTTATTTCCTCCAGGAATATGTTTGTGCAAAAAGCAAAAGGCACCTTGAATATAAGTACTTATTGGCTTTCTTGCCCTAAATCTAAGCCTCTTTAGAAGATTAGGGTTTGAGAGAGAAAAGTGTCTCCTTCACATTAGAAGATTTCCCAAGAACATGGAGAAGAGAATTTTGTCAAATCCTGAATAGTGAGAACTGGACCATTCATTTTTCTAGGGAACATCCAAAGAAAAAGCGTGGCTTAGAAGAGAGCTGTTTCTGCTACATATTTAGAGAAGTGGTTCTTTAAGCACCAGGCTTATCAACCTTTCAGAAGATTCCAGTTTCCCCAGCATTGAAAGAAACCTTTTGAGGTGCAGGACCTGTAGGCACCACTTTTTATATGAACCAGTATTTCTTAGCTGCAACTTGGTGACAATGTACATGGATTGCTAAAAATATATATAGACATCTTCTCCAAGACTTTATACTCTTGGAGCTTCCAGAATCCTAACAAAATCCAGTCAATCTAGGGGGCTGAGTCTACCTCCTGAAAGAATCTGGTTGAATTTTTCATCAACCTGGAGGTAAGAAATTAAATTTATGTATAGGAAATAAAGAATGTTGTATATTTAGCACAGGAGTTTCTGTATTGCAATTCACAAAGCCAAAATGTGTATTAATAACTAACTTACTTATAGTTTAACCAACAGTCTCAGTTGTTTTCTTCTTCAAAAAGGAATTTGCTGATAAATTACACTGTGTCCTCTTTGGAGAAGTGATGAATTCTGCCACAACAATATGAGCTGGTCACGCTCAGATTTATTTGAAGATTATACATTGCATTGATTTATTTAGCATAGTCTTAAATGCAACACCATCTCCCTGTATCACATTTGAAACTGTCAGAAATATTCATAAGAGAAAGTGAAGGCCAGAGGATCAAAATAGTAATTTCTTATGCTTAGTATCTCGGTATGCATCTTAAAACAATTCTTAATTATTAAAGAATGAATATTTTGGATGATGAAAAGCAGTCTATTGTAGAATTTGCTTTTTGAAAATAGTGTAACTGCTTGGAAAGTACAAATGTTATTTCACTCTGAGAAAATTAGAAATACTTTAATAAAACAAAGACTGTCTACAATATTCTATTTATGCCATCAACTACCTTTAAATAGTCAATCCATTCTGAATAATAAGCTTATTTATTAAAATTGCATAGAATTCTAAAGAGCACTTTTGCATCCCAGCCTCTTCTATTACCCTGTATTTCATAACATCCTTTTAAATACAAACTTTAAGATACAATAGTGTCTTTAATAAGCATAGAAAACATTCATCCGTATGAATTAGATTTTACTGATAGTTCATTTTTTTAATTGTTTCTAAATGTTACATCAATGTCACTGTGAATGCTATAATGCGTGTTTAACATTTTCAGATAAATGATCTTTACTTTCTTGAAAACTATACATAATTAAAGCTTTTACTCTTCTGGCAAGTTGCATTATCAAAATTGATCTCCTTTTGAAATAAATACTACTTTGATACAAAATGATAGATTTGATGTGAATTTAGGTATTTTTTCTATTTTAACAGGGATATATTATTGGTGTTTTCAAAAGCTAGTTCACAGGCAGATTTCAATGTGAAGAACTTTGTGTAAATTTTCAAAAAAAATTGTGAAGAACTTATTAAAATAAAAGATTTCTGCTCCCTACAACTAGTGATTGTGGTTCAGTAGATCTGGTGTGAATCTTAGGAATATATCTTTTTAATAAGTTTTCAGAGTTTTTAAATTCTTTTTTTTAATAAGTCATATACACATAGATCATGAATACATTTATGCATATGTAGGGTACAATGTGTTGATTTTTCTATACGATTTTACGTGCTTACATCAAACTACTTAATATAGCTTTCACCTCATTTACTTGATTATTGTGTTAAGACATTTATGTTCTACACTTGATATATTTGACTTGTACCCTTACAATATGCTCCATAGGTGTGGTCCCACTCTTTACCCTCTCTCTATGAAACCTACCCCTCCCCTCCCTTCCCACTCCATTTCTCTCCTTCATCCTGGGTTATAGTTGTATTCTATCTTTCATAAGAAAGTGTGAGTAAATATAAGTTGGTTTCATAGAAGTACTGAGTACATTGGATATTGTTTCCTCCATTCTTGAGATATTTTACTCAGGTGAATATGTTCCAGGTCCCTCTATGTAAACATAAAAGAGGTAAAGTCTCCATCTTTTTAAAGGCTGCATAGTATTCCATGTCATGGAAGAAGCCCGAGTGCCCATCGACCCAATGAATGGAGTTTTAAATTCTTCAGATGATATTGACTTGTAAGGAACACTTTAAATCAATCAGGTTTCCACAATTTTTGTAATATGAAACCTATTTGGGGGGAAAAAA
>CAUYTI010120483.1:0-14307 GCA_963575145.1 Galago senegalensis | reverse complement strand
CACAAAGAATGAAACAGGCCACATTTTTTTCCTTAATGCTTTACAAAGATTGTCCAAAACAAAAAGGGGGAAATGTAGGTTAAGGTTCCATTTAAAAAAAATAGAAATTATTCCTTGTATCTTCTTGGACCATCATGGAATTAAAGTTGAACTCAATAACAACAAGAATCTTCAAAAACTCTTGGAAGCTAGATAACAGGCTGAATGATAGCTGGGCCATAGAAGAGATTAAGACGAAAATTACCAAATTTTTGGAATAAAATGATAACAAAGACACGAATTGTAAGAACCTATGGAATACTGCAAAGGTGGTCCTCAGAGGGAAATTTATAGCTTTGTAAGCCTCCCTCAAGAGAATGGAAAGAAAGGAAGTCAACAACTTAATGGGACATCTCAAACAACAGGAAAAGGAAGAACATTCCAACCCTAAACCCAGCAGAAGAAAAGAAATAACCAAAATTAAATCAGAGATCAATGAAATTGAAAACAAAAAAATTATTCAAAAGATCAATGTATCAAAAAGTTGGTTCTGTGAAAAGATTAATAAAATTGATAAACATAACCAGGAGAAGAGTAAAATCCCTAATATCATCAATCAGAAATGATAAATGTGAAATAAGACACCTCAGAAATTCCAACAACTGTTAATGAACACTATAAAAAAACTTTACTGTCAGAAATATGAAAATCTGGAGGCAATAGACCTATATCTGGAAACACGCCACTTTCTTAAACTCAAAAAGAACTGGAAATGTTGAATGCACCTATATCAAGTACTGAAATAGCATCATCTATACAAAATCTCCCCAAAAAGAAAAGTCCTGGACCAAATGGGTTCACTTCAGAATTCTACCAAACCTTTAAAGAGGAACTAGAACCCATATTACATAACCTTTCCAAAACATAGAAAAAGAAGGAATACTCACTCCCCCAACACATTCTACGATGCAAATATCACCGTGATTTCCAAACCAGGAAGAGACCCAACAAGGAAAGAAAACTACAGACCAATTTCTTTAATAAACATAGATGCAAAAATATTTAGTAAGATTCTAGCAGAGTCCAGCAACACATCGAACAAATTATACACCATGACCAAGTGGGTTTTATCCCAGGGTCTCAAGGTTGGTTCAGCATATGAAAATCTATAAATACAATACACCACATAAACAAAACAAAGACCATATGATTCTCACAAATGATGCAGAAAAAGCTTTTGATAATATCCAGCATCCTTTCATGATCAGAACAGTTAAGAAAATACGTATAGAAGGGACATTTCTTAAACTGATAGCGGTCATCTACATCAAACCCACAGCCAGTATCATATTGAATGGAGTAAAACTGAAAACATTTCCACTCAGATCAGGAACCAGGCAATGTTGCCCACTGTCTCCACTGCTTTTTAACATTGTAATGGAAGTCTTAGTTATAGTAATCAGGCGAGAGAAAGTGATCAAGGGTATCCAAATAGGGACAGAGGAGATCAAACTTTCACTCTTTGCAGATGATATGATTTTATACCTGGAAAACCCCAGGGACTCAACTACAAAACTCTTAGAAGTGGTCAAGGAATACTGCAGTGTCTTTGGATAGAAAATGAGCACTCACTTGAAGAGGAATTTTTCTAAAGAAGATCGGCGTACGGTCTACAGATATATGAAAAAATGCACACCATCCTTAATCATCAGAAAAATGCAAATCAAAACTACTTTGAGATATCACCTAACTCCAGTAAGATTAGCCCATATCACAAAATCCCCAAATCACAGATGCTGGAATGGATATGGAGAAAAGGGAACACTTCTACACTGCTAGTGGGAATGTAAACTAATATGTTCCTTTTGGAAAGATGTCTGGAGAACACTTAGAGAACTAAAAATTAACCTGCCATTTGATCCTGCAATTCCTTTATTAGGTATATATCCAGAAGACAAAAAAACACATTACAACAAAGATATTTGTATCAGAATGTTTATTGCAGCCCAATTTATAATTGCCAGGTCATGGAAGAAGCCCAAGTGCCCATCCATCCACGAATGGATCAATAAACTGTGGTATATGTACACCATGGAATACTCTGCAGCCATAAAGAAAGATGGAGACTTTACTTTTCATGTTTACATGGATGGAGCTGGAAAATGTTCTTCTTAGTAAAGTATCGCAAGAATGGACGAAAAAGTATCCAATGTACACAGCCCTATTATGAAACTAATATATAGCTTTCATATGAAAGCTATAACCTAACCATAGCCTAAGAATATGGGGAGGGGGAAGGAGGAAGGGAGAGGAGGGGAGAGGAGGGAGTGGATGGGTGGAGGGAAGGTGATTGGAGGGATCACTTCTATGGTTTATCTTACAAGGGTACAAGTGAATCTTTCTAAAAGTGGAATATAAATGTCTTAACACAGTAACTAAGAAAATGACATAAAGGCTATGTTGCCCAGTTTGATGAAAATATTTCAAATTGTATATGAAAACACCACACTGTACCCCATGACTGCATTAATGTACACAGCTATTCTTTAATAAAAAAAAAAAAGAAAGAAAATCAGCACTCACAAATCAGTAGTTTTTATATATACCAATAATAGTCAAGTTGAAAAATCAGTCAAGGACTCTGTTCCTTTTACAGTAGTGCCCAAGAAGAGGAAATATCTGGGAATTTACCTAACAAAGGACATGAAAGATCTCTACAAACAGAACTATGAAACTCTGAGAAAAGAAACAGCTGAAGATGTTAAAACATACAATGCTCATGGCTGAGAAGAATCAACATTGTTTAAATGTCCATACTACCCAAAGCAATCTAAAAATTTAATACCATCCTTATTAAAGCACCATTGTCATACTGTAAAGACCTGGAAAAAATAATACTTTTTTTTATATGGAATCAGAAAAAACCTCAATTATTCAGTACATTACTCAGAAATAAAAACAAAGCAGGAGGAATCACGCTACCAGACTTCAGACTATACTATAAATCTATAGTGATCAAAACAGCATGGTTTTGGCACAAAAACAGAGAGGTAGTTGTATGGAACAGAATAGAGAACCAAGAGATAAACCCAGCTGCTTATCATCATTTGATCTTTGATAAGCCTATCAAAAACATTCAGCAGGGGAAAGACTCCCTATTTAACAAATGGTGCTGGGTGAAACCGGCTAGTGACCTGTGGAAGACTGAAACTGGACCCTTACCTTTCACAATTAACAAAAATTGACTCTTACGGATAAAAGACTTCAACCTAAGACAGCACAATATAAAGATATTTGAAGAGAGTGCAGGGGAAACTCTTGAAGATATTAGCCTGGGAGAATATTTTATGAGAAGAACCCTCCTCTCCCCCAGCAACCGAAGGAACACCAAAAATATATTACTGGGACCTGATCAAACTAAAAGGCTTCTGCATAGCCAAGAACACATTAAGTAAAGCAAACAAACAGCCTTCAGAATGGGAGAAGATATTTGCAGAATATGTCTCTGACAAAGATTTGATAAACAGAATCCACAGAGAACTCAAAAGTATTAGCATGGAAAGAACAAGTGATCCCATCTCATTGTGGGCAAGAGATTTGAATAGAAATTTCTCTGAAGAAGACAGGTGCATGGCCTACAGACATATGAAAAAATGTTCATCTTTAAATCTTCAGAGAAATGCGAATCAAAAGCACTTCGAGATATCATCTAAGTCCAATAAGAGTAGCCCACATAACAAAATCCCAAAACTACAGGTGTTGTTGGCATGGATGTGGAGAAAAGGGAACACTTTTGCACTGCTGGTAGGAATGCCAACGAATATGTTCCTTTTGGAAAGAAGTTTGGAAATCATGTAGGGATCTAAAAATAGACCTGCCATTCAATCCTGCAATTCCTCTACTAGGTATATATCCAGAAGACCAAAAATCATTTTATAACAAAGGTATTTGTACCAGAATGTTTACTGCAGCCCAATTCATAATTGCTAAGTCAGGGAAGAAGCTGAAGTGTCCATTGACCCACAAATGAATTAATAAATTGTGGTTTCTGTACACCATGGAATATTATGCAGCCTTAAAAAGATGGAGACTTTACCTCTTTTATGTTTACATGGATGGAGCTGGAACATATTCTTCTTAGTAAGTATCTCAAGAATGGAAGAAAAAGTATCCAATGTACTCAGCTCTACTATAAAACCAATATATACTCACCCACACTTCCATATGAAAGCTATAGGAGGAGGGGGAGGGGAGGGGGGATGGATGGAAGGAAGGTAATTGGAGCAACCACACCTATGGTGCATTTTACAAGGGTACATGTCAAATCTATTAAGTGTAGAGTATAAATGTCTTAACACAATAATTAAGAAAGTACAGTGAAGTCTATGTTAACCAGTTTGCTGTAAGTATTTCAAATTGTATATAAAACCAGTGCATTGTATCCCGTAAGTGCATTAATGTACACAGCTGTGATTTAATTAAAAGAAAAAATAAAATATGATCTATACTTAGTTGATAATATAGTATGTTGCATAATCATATTCCTACATAACTTATCTCTTAGATGATCAGCTTTCGACTCAAAAGACTGCCTTTTATCATATGGAGATGTTATTTAGGCATCAAAAGAAATTTGTACAGATTATTTCACTACAACCTGCTGACATTGAAAGACTTTTTTCTTTGGAGTCCCAGACAAGGGATTAAGATATGTGCAGATACGCTTTCATTACTTCTAAGGATGAGACAAGAGATAATACACACCATAAAGATTATAACCAAACAGAATTAAGAAGCAGAGCTGGGAACTCAAATCAATGGCTGGTCCTAAAGACTACAATAAACTGTTTTTCAGAAAAGCAAATGTTTTAAATTTAAGGGTGGCTTTATTTGAACCAATAAGTATAATCCTAGTCTTAGACATAGAGACATTATATTATCCTCCCTTTTTTACATGAAAATTCAAGAAATTGCAACCAATAATCATGTTGTTAACTAATTTCAAACTCCTTAACACCAGCATATACTATTTTATTGCTATATGCTTTCTAACAAAAGTGAAAAGTACAATGGTTTTTTTTCACGATGTTTAATTTGTTCATTTGACCAATCTAATTTTTCCTGATATATGCTTTCTTTAACCAAGTAGGCAAATTTACAAATAGAAAAAATATATAGCTTTTTATTTTATATTTTGTAAATGTTTTTTGCTTGGATTTAAATATTCAAAAATAATTTCTCTGAATGTTATTCTACAAGAAAGGCAATTTATCATTACTAGAGAGAAGAGGAACAAAAGCAAGAACTGGATTTAAATTTTATTCTTTATATATTAGATTTATATCAAGTTATTGACCCCCAAGCCTCTGCTTTTCTAAATCTGCAAAGTAGGATTTTGTGAGATAGTAAAGCCAAGGAGAAGGCAAAAGGAATCCTTTAAAATCACTCTTTCAGAACAAAATGTCAAAAATCATATGTAAACCTATACAAACAAGCTTTTCTAGTTATTGATACAATTATAAAGAGCCCCAAACAAGTCCATACCAGTGATAAAGTCAAAGACAGCAGTAACACCTAACAAATAAAACTGACAGAGAGTAGAACAGGCACTTCATAAAAGGATGATCAATAAAGTGAGATTCTTACTTGCATAAATATTTTGATAGAATGTATCTTTATTAAATAACATTTTCTCTTCAAATACTTTTAAATTTATAGGAAAAGTGCAAAGATAATATACAGAATTCCCAGATATCCTTTATTCAGCTTTTCCTGATGTTAGCATCTTATGTAACCAAGGTACATTTGTCAAAATCAAATCACTACCCTTTTATAGTCAGACACTCCTCCCTCCCCTATCCCTGGAACCACTAATCTGTTTTTTGTCCTTATTAGCTTTGCTTTTTCAAGTGGTATATGGAATCACACCATTTATATGACATACTATCTATCAAGTGTAGGCTTTAGAATCATTGCTTTTAGTTCTGGCTTTGCTCACTTAGCACAATGTACGTAACACTTAACAGTGCTGCTGCATGAATAACCAACTCGTTTCATTTTGCTGTTGAGTGCTGTTCCATCATGTGATGTAGCACTCACCTGTCGTTTATGTATTCACCTTCTCTAGGATGCAACTTGGTTGTACTAGTTTTGGGTATTGTGAATAAAGCTGCTCTAATACTCACATATAGGTTTCTTGTGAATGTATGTTTTCAATTCTCTTGAATAAATACTTAGGAATGCTAAATAAGAAACTGTCAAACTATCTTCCAAAGTGGCTACACCATTTTGGATTACCACTAGCAACTAGTGAGAGTACTTGTTCCAGTTCCTCACCAGTATTTAGTACTGTCAAATATGTATTTTTATTTTTAACAATTCTAACAACTGTGTAGGAATATCTCATTGTGGTTTTAATGTGCATTCTCTAATCTAATAAATGATGTTAACCATCTTTTCATATCCTTGTTTGCCATCCATATCTCTTTCTGGTGAAGTATCTATTCATGTCTTTTGCCTGTTTTTTTTTTTAATTTGGGTTGTTCATTTTCTTACTATATTAATAGTTTCCTATTGCTGCTATAACAAATTATCATTAATGTTATTACTTGTATTGTTTACAACTTCTAGCCTACCTTACCATTGTAGTAAGCTATAAGTTTATCACATATCTCATTGGGCTAAAATCAAGGTGTCAAGCAAGCCTGTTAATCGAATATTTGTCAATTTTTAAAATGAAATACTTCTGGTAAAAATTTTAAATACTCAACATTAAGGAGATTTTCTCTTATGTTTTCTTCTAGAAGTTTTATAGTTTTATGTTGTACATTTTGGGTCTATTATACATTTTGAGTCAATCTTTAATATATGATGTGTGGTACATGCTGAAGTTCATTTCTTTTTACACAGAGATATTCAATTGCTCAGCACCATTTATTGAAAAGACTGAATTTCATTTTAACATTTGCCAAGAATCAGTTGATCATATTTGCATGGGTTTATTTCTGGATTCGTTATTCTGTTTCACTGAACTAAGTATTTAACCTTTGGCTAGTATCACATGGGCTTGATGTATGTAGCTTTACAGAAGACTTAAAATTGGGTACTGTAAATTCTCAACATTTTTATTCAGAGTTTTAAATTTTGGGGGTTCTTCTAGTTCATTTGCCTTTCCACATAAATTTTAGAATTAGCTTGTCAATATCCACAAAAAAGTCTGCTGGGATTTCGATCATGATTGCACACATGGAGGTGAACTCTTCTTAACAACACTGAGTTCAATTGCACTATTACTTAATGAAATGCAAACTAAAGTAAAAGATATTTTCAGTTATAGTCACAAAGATTACAAAGAAAAGTAAAAAATGGCAATGTTATAGAGAAACACTAACTATGTGCTTTGCTGGTGAGGTACAAATTGGTTCAATCTTTTTAGAAGGCAAATAGCAATTTGCAAAATTGTTTTGTATGTTTATTGTTCTCATCTAATTATTTAATATCTGACAATTGTTGGTAAATATACTTGCAGAACAGATAAGTACCAGAATATTTACCATGTAAATATAATATACACAGTCTCTCCTATATGTTGGACTTAACAATAATCTTAGCATGTATAAATTTTACAGTAAGTAGCATATCAAAAGCTTCCAGAATATTACACAGCTAGAGCACTAGCCAGATGCCAAGTATGCTACTGGACAGCAGACACTAGATAGATCCTAACGGCACTGCAAAGGCTTGGAAAACACAACTGACACTGGAGCCACAAATTATAAAAGCAGTGTTAGAACTGTATCCTAAACCTAATCAGGTCAAGTACCTGCTTAAAAAAAAAAATTAACATTCTTCTACAGTTTTAAACAAGATTCCAAATCTTATCACATAATATTCATAATCTCCAAGATACAACCCAAAATCCAAAATTTCAAATCCCAAGGGAAAATAAAAATCAACAATAATAATCCTGAGGTGACACAGATGTTAGAATTCTATTGCAAATTGAAAACAGCTACTATAATCATGCTCTGGAGAGAGGCAAGAGAATCACTTGAGCCCATGAGTTTTAAGTTGCTGTGAGCTATGATGCCACATCACTCTACTGAGGGAGACAAAATAAATAAATAAATAAATAAATACATAAATACATAAAAACCGAAAGATCTAACACTGATGGCTTTGGAGTCCAAAAAGGGGAAGAGAAAGAGTATGATGTAAAAATACCATTTTAAGAAATTATTGCTGAGTGATATCACAATGATGGCAGAGTAGGAACTCCTGGACTCAATCCCTCCATTGAAATAACTAGTGAACTGGCAAGAACTGTCAGAATCAACTATTTCAGAACTATGGATAGAGTCTAGCTGAAAACTTACGGCATTCAGAAGAGTGCTTAATGAGGTAGGAAGCTGTTAGATTTCAGCATTTTGCATTAGCTCTTACCACCTCAAACCTTCAACTAGCAGCAAGCAGTGAGAGAAGAGAGGCCTGAGTTCCTGGTGCAGCTTTGCTGTTGCCAGGGTGGACAATAAGGACCCTGCCTCCCAAGAATCAGAGTTGTATGTTTGGATCTGCCTACTACCCTTTCACTGTGGGGCCAGCACAAGAGACTGGCCATTGTTTCAGTCCCTCAAGTAGATTTCTTGAGACTTCTGTTGAAAGAATCTGAAGAAACAGAAAACCTATTTTTCTCTCTCTTTTTTTTTTATTGGTTCCAGGCACTCATGTAAACCTCTGGCAGATGACCAGCTGGCTATAGAGAATATGCAACAGAAAATTCAGTGACCACACATGACACAAAAGAGCTTTTGCAAAAATAGTTTGCAAAGTCACTACAAATGAATGCAGCCTTCAACAAAAAACTAGCAATCTCTCTGAAGGGAAAAGAATTATGTTTTCAGGGTTAGAACATCACAATATTAAAATTGTCCACTTCTCAATGAGAAATTATAAAGCACAGAGACAAATAGGAAAGTATGGTCCATTTACAGGAAAAACAAACAAACAAACAAAAAAATACAGAAACAATCTCTGAGGGAACCCATACACTAGACATAACAGACTTTAAATTATCTTAAATATGCCCAAAGAGCTAAAGGAAAGCATGGGGAAAGAAATAAATAAAACAAGGTATCAACAAGTAGGGAATATTAACAAAAACTGTAAATTATAAAAGAAACCAAATAGAAATTCTAGAACTGAAAAGTACAACAGCTAAAATGAAATAAAATTAAAATAGCTGAAATAAAAAATTCACTACAGGGGTTCAACAGCAGATCTAAGTACGTAGAAGAAAAGAACTGGTGAACTTGAAAATGGGGCAATTGAAAGTACTCAGTCCAAGGATCAGAAAGAAAAAGAATGAAGACAAATGAATAGGGCCCACAGGACCTAAGAGAAGCGATCAGTCATACTATCTGCACTGTGAGACATAAAGGAAAAGTAAAAGAAAAGCAGTAGAAAAAAGACTTGAAAGAAATGATGGCTCAAATCACCCTAACTTTGATTAAAGATATGCATATACACATCCAAGGTCAATGAACTTGAATCAGGATAAATTAAAAGAGATCCACATTGACACATATTATAATGAAACTGTTGAAAGATAAACAAAAAAAATCTTTAAAGTAGTAAGAGAGAAGAAACTAATCACATTTAAAGATTCTCAATAAGATTACCAGAAGATTTCTCACCAGAAAACATGAAGGCAAAAAGGCAATGGAATCATATATTTATAATGCTCAAAGAAAAAAAATACCTCTCAATCAAGAATTCTAAATTCACCAAAATGCTCCTTTGAAAATAATGAAAGAAATTCAGACATTCTCAAATTAAAAATAAATTTTTTTAAAGCAACCTAAGGTAGTCCATCACTAGTAGACCTGCTGAACAAGAATGCTAGCAGATGTACTTCTAGTTCAAATGATGTACTTCTGGTACAAATAAAAGCACATTACACCATAACTTAATATCACATGAAGAAATAGAGATTTCTGGTTAAGCTAAGTACTTAGGTATAATAAAACCTCATATCATTGTATTTTTGGGTTTGTTGTTCTTTTTCTGTTTCCTATAGAATTTGAAAGACAAAATCTAAGATGATAATTATAAATCTGTGTCAGTAAGAATGGAATGTATATAGCTGTAATTTGTGAAAATAACAACGCTAAGAGGAAGGGACAGAACTTGAAAGGAGCAGAGTTAATGTATATTATTAAAGTTAACTTAGTAACAACTCAAATTAGACTGTTAAAAATGTAGGATGCTAACTGTAATCTCCATGGTAGCCACCAAGAAAAAAAACTACAGAGAAAGATATAAAGAAAGAATCAAAATTGCTATTAGTAATCAATCCAAATAGAAGGCACTATGGAAGGAACTGAGGGAATAGCGAGAAAATATATAGAAAGCAAACAACAACATGGCAAAACTAAGTGGCTTTATGTACTAGATTAAAATCACCAATTAAAAGATAGCTCAGCAGAATGAATTTTCTGAAGTTTCTTCAGATGGCTTTGAGTTACAGTGTAGTATCCTTACATTTCAATCTAAAGGATATCCTTTAGAATTACTTGCATGGCAGGTCAAGAAAAAAAATACTAAAAGCAGCCCAAGAAAAGTAGTACATAACAAAGAGAAGAAAACCAATTCAAATCAACATAGAAATTCTATCAGAAACCATCCAGTCAGATGAAAGCAGAGAAATATTTTTAAATGCAAAAAAGAAAACTATAAAATCAGAACACTATAATCACAGAATAAAAGTAAAATAATGGCATTCTAAGATAAAGGAAAACTAAGAAAATTCATTGTCAGTGGACCTGCTCTAAGAGAAAATGCTCAGAGAAGTTTTTTTGACAGAGGTAAAGGATATGACAGGAAAATGTGGAACATCAGGAATGAAGGAAGAGAAAGAGAAAGGGTATGTGGATACACACACACACACACACACAAAGAACATTATTTTTCTGTTATATCATGTAACATATATATTATACTAAAAGCAAAAGTTATAATATCTACGGGGTTTTCAATGAATGTAAAAATGTGTGTAATAAATATATTGTATGCATTAGTAATATATTTTATTACCAGTGTATATAATATAAAATGCAACTACAATACAAAGAACAGAGAATAAAGGGACTTACACTGTACTTTAAATGTAAAATATTAATCTAAGTAGACTATAAACAGTTAAATATGTATATTATAATTTCTAAAATTCATTTGAAGATAAGCAGTAAAAAACTCAAGAGATAAAACAAAATGGAAAACTATACTATTAAAATAACCTAAAAGGTAGACAGAAAGAAGCTAATTAAATACAGGGAGAACAAATAAAAAATAAACTTGAGAGCACTTAGCTTCCCTTTAGCGTAAACCAGAAAGGAAATTTTTTGGAAGAACTTTGTGTGGTCTGAGACTGAAGCAAGAAGAAGAAAGGATGGGATCTACTTAAGCCTGGAAAGACCAGAACTAAGGTTCTAACTATCAACACCAAATAAAACCATCATTGAGGCAAAGATGTTTTAAAGGCTCATATAGTTGGTGGTGTTTTGATATGTTACCCAAGGTGGTCTTGAACTCCTGGCCTCAAGTGATCCTCCCTCCTTGACCTCTCAAAATGCTGGGAGTATATGCATGAGCCACTGCACCCAGCTAACATCAGGACTCTTTCAAACTTCAGGCTTGGGGCATGGCATAGTAACTTAGAGCAAGAAGAAGTGAAAGGAAAATGAGGGTACAGAAACAGATGTAAGAAAGCACTCATGAAGAATCAGCAGAAAAATCCTGGCAACTAGAAATGCCAGTCCAGAGTAACCCCTTCTAGGGATCGCGAGGTAGCTACAGCAGAGGATTCCTCCTATAAAGAAATGTCAGAAATGACAGAAGGGGAATTTAGAATACACATGACGAAAATAATGAAAGGACATTGCTGAGAAAGTAGAAAACAATCAAAAAACAATGAAAGAAATTGCTGAGAAAGTGGATAATAACCGAAAGGAAATTCAAAATCAGAATCAAATAAGAGATGAACGATACAAAGAATACAGAAAGGATATAGCAGAGCTGAAGGAACTGAAGCAATTAAGGAACTCAAAAGATGTAACTGAAAATATTAACAACAGGTTAGACTAGGAGTCTTCAAACTACGGCCCGTGGGCCATATATAGTCTGCCTAGGACATTTATCCAGCCCACCGGTGTTTTTGCCACCACTGCCTGACCTGCTTAGCAGCTGACTCGTCCCGAGGCCCACAGTCCAGCCCTCCAAGGGTCTGAGGAACAGTGAACTGGCCCCCTGTTTAAAAAGTTTGAGGACCCCAGGGTTAGACCATGCTGAAGTAAGAATCTCAGAGGTGGAGAATAAAGCTCTCTAGGTAACTCAGACTGTTAAAGTGGCTGAAAAGGAGAGAGAAAGTAGAATGTTCACTGATGGAATTGTGGAACTCTATGAAGTGTTCAAACATACAAGTTATAGGTATCCCAGAAGGGGAAGAAGAATGCCCCAGAGGAATGGAAGCCATTCTAGAGAATATTATAAATGATAATTTCCCAAATATCACTCAAGATTCTGTCATACTCCTTGCAGAGGGATATCGGTCCCCTGGTTGCCTCAACTCAAACAGACCTTCTCCAAGGAATATTGTGATAAATTTATCTAAAGTCAAGACAAAAGAAAAGATTTTGCAGGCTGCCAGGAGTAAGCGCCAACTGACCTACAGGGGCAAACCTATCAGGGTGACCTCGGACTTCTCTAATGAAACTTTTCAAGCTAGAAGACAATGGTCATCTATCTTTAACCTACTTAAACAGAACAACTTCCAGCCCAGAATTCTATATGCTGCTAAGCTAAGCTTTAAAACTGATGGAGAAATCAAATCTTTTGTTGACATGCAAATAGTGAGAAAATCTGCCACAAGACCAGCTTTATAGGAAATATTTCAACGTGTCCTACACACTGACCATTACAATGGACCTTCAGCAAAGTAAACACCCAGAAATTAATGGACAGAACCTAGTATCCACAATGATGTAAAAGACAAAACTAAGCAATGGACTTTCACAAAATAAGATGAATAGAACGTGACCATACTTGTCAATTATCTCAAAAAAGATCAATGGTTTGAATTCCCCAATGAAAAGGCACAGATTGGCTGATTGGATGAAAAAACACAAGCCATCTATTTGCTGTCTGCAGGAAACACACCTTCCATCGAAAGACAAATTAAAATTCAGAGTTAAGGGTTGGAAATCAATTTTTCAGGCAAATGGAAGTCAGAAGAAAAGAGGGGTAGCAATCTTATTTTCAGATACATGTGGATTTAAAGCAACTAAAGTTACAAAAGGCAATAATGGTCACTTCATATTGGTCAAGGGAAAAATACAACACGAAGACATTTCAATTCTAAATATTTATGCACCCAATTTAAATGCTCCTAGATTCTTGAAACAGACCTTGCTTAGTCTGAGCAATATGACATCCTATAACACATAATAACAGGGGACTTTGACACCCCTCTCTCAGAGCTGGACAGATCATCCAAGCAGAAATTAAACAAAGATATTAGAGATTTAAATGAGACCCTAGAACAACTGTGCTTGATAGACATATATAGAACACTCTATCCCAAAGATAAAGAATATACATTCTTCTCATTATCCAATGGAACATTCTCCAAAATTGATCATATCCTAGGACACAAAGGAAACCTCAACAGAATCAAAAGAACTGAAATTCTACCTTGCATCTTTTCAGATCACACTAAAAGTGGAACTCAACTCCAGCAATAATGCTCAACCTCACACAAAAGCATGGAACTTAAACAACCTTATGCTGAATGATAGCTGGGTGCAGGAAGAAATTAAAAAGGAAATCATTAACTTCCCTAAGTATAACAACAATGATAACACAAGCTACCGAAACCTATGGGATACAGCAAAAGCAGTCCTGAGAGGAAAACTTAGCGCTTTAGAAGCCTACATTTGAAAAATAGAAAGAGAGCACATCAACAAACTCACAAGCTGTCTGATGGAATTGGAAAAAGAAGAACAATCTAAGCCTAAACCCAGCAGAAGAAAAGAAATATCCAAAATTAAATCAGAGATCAATGAAATTGAAAACAAAAGAATCATTCAGAAAATTAATGAAACAAGGAGTTGGTTTTTTGAAAAAATAAATAGATAAACCCTTGGCCAGACTAACTAGAAATAAAAAAGTAAAATCTCTAGTAACCTCAATCAGAAATGATAAAGGGGAAATAACAACTGATGTCACAGAGATACAAGAGATCATCTCCGAATAGTGCCAGAAACTTTATACCCA